>CM068344.1:44787140-44972140 GCA_034769755.1 Odontamblyopus lacepedii | reverse complement strand
AACTTATGCATTAGTTTTGTCATTTTGCAACTTCATAAAGGTGCGTTTCTGGTCTGTCAAACGCTTTTCTCCATGGAGACGTCGAGAAGATGTTTCACAGTATGGCATTAAACTTTTCTATCTTCAGACTAAGTTACGGGTCAGAATTCCTGTTTTATCTCTGTATTTTAGAGCTATAAAACCACCTGGAGTTGAAAAAAACGTAGAGTAGATCTGTTTAATGTCACACTGTGGAACATTTAAAGCAAAGCAATAATATCTCCATGGAGACAAGCAGGTGGCAGACTCTCCATTAGAAATGTTACGCAGTGCCAGTTCAAGTTTACTGTCATTATAATGATTACGTTTGTCCAGGGATAACTTCCGCACACCTAAAAAAACAAATAAATGAAATAAAATTTTCCACTTTCCACCGCCCCACACAACTATCGAGGTAAGACAAAAGTTTAAAGGCGAACAACGACTAACATTAGTGAAATACGGAGCAAAACTAACGTTATGCTAATAAAACATAAAGTAAAACATAACTAACTTGTTCACTCAGACTGATTCTACAATTAAAATGAAATGTCGATTTCATGATGTCGATAGAAATGTTGTAGCATAGAAATGATGTAGCATAGAAAGATTTGCACAGTTTGAATGCGAGACGTCTGTAAAGGCCGCCACACACTACAGGGTTTTTTGGTCTTAAATGATTTTTAAACGTGCGACAAAAAGCGCAAACACCACAAGACATGAGGAGAATCTCACAGACTGCAGCGGGATCTGTCTGTGTACCACAGGATATAAAGCTGTGAGCGTGATCACATCAGCTGTTTCCTGTCTACAGTAAAACCACTCGCTCTGAGACTCTGAAGTGTTCAAAGATCAGAGCTCTGCACTTCTAGTTTAGACACAAGTCAAAACTGTGTTATTATTATTTGTGAAATGTGGAGCAATACTTCAGATACAGGATTTTTAAAGTGTGAAAGATAAAGTCCACAGGAGTCACTATCACTAATCTACAGCTTCACCTCGATCTGTGCGCTGTGTGGATGTAAACACACACGTGAGGAACTATCTCAACTTTTTACTTTTAAAGAACACCTCAAACTGGATTAACAGCACGGCTTTGTGGACTGGATGTCATTATTTGCAGAGGACAATTTCTATGGATAATGTGGATGAGCTGCTGCACTTTAAATGTACCACTTTACTAGAGGTGAGGAATAAAGTCGTCCAATTATTTTCGCTATTTCCCGAGTTTGTTCGTTGTGTCTCTGTGTCCACCACTCCTCTGGCCCTGACGCTCTGATTTATCGTCTGTTACCGTAGTGTTGCTGATGTTTGGTGCTTCTGATCTGACACTGACTCCACACACGAGGAGCACAGCAGCTTCAAAATCGCACACAAAGACACAAAGTCAGGTCACGCCCCCTCCAACATGGTGAGAAGAAATCGCAACCGAAATCGTGCAAATTCTCCTGTAGTGTGTGGCGGTCTTGAGATACCATAAGGTTAATGTTGCTCAGTAGTTCGCTAATGCTCGTCGTTGTTCGCCTTTTAAGTTTTCGTCTTTCTTACCTTGATAGTTGTGGATAAATTCTTCATGATTGAATGTTTATCCTTTGTGGGAGATTTGGTGATGGGGCAGATTTATGAAACATTTCGCCACAGAAAACCATTAACCTGAAGTTCCACAAACCAACAGCGGCCATTGTGAAAAAGGTCTATCTATTTGCGCGGTCTCTTTCTCCAGAGCTCAAACCTGCCTCTCCATAGTGGTGGTGATCCACAAAATGCTCCTCTGGGTTTTTAAAGTCCATTCACCTTTGATGCATTTGAGCTCCGTGTCTTTCATTTATTTTTATTTCTTTTGCCTTTTTATGCTTTTGCTTTTATTAGATTTTTACTGGTTTTACGGTAGAGAAACCATTAACCCCAAGTTCCGCAACCCTAAGTTCTACAGACAGTGCACAGTCGGGGAGGGCATCTGGTTGAAGCACCTGAGCCATAGTACATGCAGCGGTGTGCGTGTTATGTCTGATGTCTGTGGGTGTGAAGTCTGAGCGAACGGGAGTAAAGTCTATTCTCCCTCGGGTTAGAGTTTTGTCAACATCGTAAAAAGATTTAATAAACACGTGGAAAACCCCAGTCCGCACAGATGGAGCGGACGTGGTGACGCGGAGGTGGGCACGGGAACGCCAGAAATGTACTAAAGTAAAACCACCGTTACTTCAAAACAATATTACTCAAGTTGAAGTACTCTGTAGTATTCCAGGAAATTAAGTAAGAGCACAAATGTATTGGGAAAACTACTACTTACATAAGTACTACTACTTACATTAAGGTAAAGTGCAACTTTTCTGGTGGAGGGTCCATCATCTACTCGTTTCCATGGAGATGTTATTGCGTTGTCTGAAATGTTCCACGGTATGACGTTAAACATATCCGTAAAAATACAGTCATTCTCTCTGTGAAAAGGGTGACGTCTCCACAGATCTGACCTGTAGTGCAGCCTAGACAAAGAAATAATATCTCCATGGAGACAAGCAGCTGTTAGACCCTCCTTCAGAAAAGTTTTGCAATGTAGCTTTAAAGAGTGACTGTCTGGACGCAATTCAGTTTAGGTCATGAAAAAGTCATGGAAAAGTTTTGAAATTTTGTCAATGAAAAGCGTGGGCTCCCTGTCCCCACCTCTGCCTGTGGGTGGCTCTCTTTGGTGATCCTTGCTTGATTTTTCCACATTTTTCACATACAGTTTACAGTCTTCCGTGCTACAGTTGTGTCTGCAGGTCTTATATAAGTAATAAAAGCCCAAATGGAAATGGTTATGCCGCCTTATACGTTTATGTAGTTCTTGTGTCTGCAGAGGAATTCCTTACATCCGTGTGGTGGACTCGGGATTACTGCAGATTCCAGGACACATATGGAGCTCGGTTTTACAGTTTTTAAGGTCGGAAAAGTACTTTCATTTATGCCAGCGCTGCCAATTTTAATGCGTCAAATTTGTGAGAGCTTAGGGGGCACGGCAGTAGCCAAAGTCTGAAGGCTGGTGGTTCTGGTCTCAATATGTCCTCTGCATTCTGACACTGTGTCCTTGAGCAAGACACTAAACCTGTAAAATCTAGGTAAAATATACATAGATGAAAGCAGTTCTTAATAGGAATACGATTAACTAAATGTAAAGTAAAGCATGGTGGGTGGTCTGAAACCTGCTTGTCCCCATGGCGATTTTATTGCTATGCCTGGGATGTTCCACAGTACGGCATTAAATGTATCTATCTTTTATATTTTTTCTTTTTTTTTTGAATCACAGTTGTTTTATAGCTCAAAAATATCTTGAAAAACATGCATTCTTACTGTGTTGATTGTCGCCTCTTCACAGATCTGACCTGTAATTGTCTCCAGGAAGACCAATTTAATGCTATACTATGGAATATTCCAGGCATTATCTTTAAAACCAATCAAAGCCGTGTTGATTATAACAAATTATAAGACTGTCATCATGGAAATAGATTCGACCATCCACCAGAAAAGTTCCATAATGCAACTTTACTGTACGCCCAATTATATCCGCAAAGATCGCACCAAATTATAATCTTGTCTCCATGGACATAGATCGGACCATCCGCCAGAAAAGTTTCATAATGCAGCTTTATGACGAATTAAATCCACATCCAAATCTTCTAACTAGACCTTTGTGTAACTTTTCTGGAGGAATGTTTCAGAGTATGACATTAAACCTTTCTATCTTCATGGAGACCAAACCAGACCAAGTTACAGGTCAGATCTGTGGAGAGGCGACCCCACTCACAATCAGAATGCCTGTTTTTCTAGGCATTTTTGAGCAATAAAATCACCAGTAATTGAATAAATGTAAATAGAGCTGTTTTAATGCCACACTGTGGAACATTTTAAGTAGCGTAGGTGACAGAACTTAAACCAAAAAGTTCCACAGTGCAGCTTTGAGCCTGTTTTTGCCCTATAGCGTCCGAACTGCATCAAGTTTTGTGGTGTAGACAGATTCTGAGTGTCTTTCTGTGATCTTGGGTGGGCTCAGAGCTCAGACCCAGACCCAGCCTCAGACCCAGACCCAGACCCAGCCTCAGACCCAGACCCAGACCCAGACCCAGCCTCAGACCCAGACCCAGACCCAGCCTCAAACCCAGACCCAGCCTCAAACCCAGCCTCAAACCCAGACCCAGCCTCAAACCCAGACCCAGCTCCAGCCCCTTTGTGTGTGTGAGGTTTTCAAATGTTGTGAATGAGCTGAATCCTGTGGCGTTCAGGAGACTCCTTAAACATGTGTAAACAGGAGCTTCACATAACTCTCCTCACACAAAACATATGTGCAGGAGTGTTATATATAGACCAGTAAAAGTCTTAACATACCTCCAACAGCGATTAGGCTGTTTAAGAAGCACTGTGGAACTTTTTCCGATGGATAATCTGCCATGTGTTTGACTGCATGGAGATGTTATTGCTTTTCAAAGAATGTTTCACAGTATGGCAATATTAAACGTCATCATCTTCCGTTTTAATTCTAGGTCTTAAAAGTTAAATTTTCTTTCTAGTAAGTATGTACTCTAACCCGCTCGTCTCCATGGAGATGCTATTGCTTTTCCAAGAATGTTTCGCAGTATGGCATTAACTTCATCTGTTATGAATTTATTCCATAACAAGTATTTTTATTGCTCAAATACAAACAGCATTTTTTGTTGAACTAGATAGATGCAGGAGGATGTTCTAATGGCCCAAAAATCTCCATCTCTTCTGGAGAACTATTAGTTTGGTCTTTTGCTTTGTTCTAGACACTGGGAGGTTGGTTATTTTCCTCTTAAATATTAAAATATTAAAATGTTCAACCTCAGAGCGTTTCGGATGAATTAAGGCTAAACCACAAACCATAAAAATATAAACATTTGCCTCTGACATTCTAATAAGAGTATTTTCAGTTTTAATCTGTTTCTGTGATGGTTTATCTCAGATCCACTTTTTGTGGTCATTAGCAGAGGTGGGACCAAGGCATAGCGTGCATATACATGCACAGCAGTATCCTGGTTTCGTCATGGTGCATGTATACGTGGTATCCAGGTTTCGGTATCCCAAATAATCCAGTATTCGGGTTATGAGAAACCGGGATATTGTAGTTGTGATATTCCAATTGTAACCAGGATACTGTGGCATGTATATGCAGTTTACCGAATACAGCAACATAAAGTTGAGTGTGCATGCATCCAAAAGACAAATACTTTTGAGCCTTTTCATCACAACGGTAGTCAACATAAATAAAGTGACCGTACAGTAGTGAAATGACTGTTAAATAAAACCTGCATACCTACAATCTGACTCACCATCAGCAGAACATCCTCTGTCACAGAAGAGTGGTTATGGTTTATATGTTGTAAAATTGAGTTTATTTATGCAGATGATTTTAATTAAGAATCTACTGCAGTGTTGAACTTGTTCAAAAGTGTTTGGAAATGTTATTTTTTTAATCTGCAGTGGATTGTGGTATACCTCATAGCTCTTCACCGCTGGTTAGGAACCTCCTGAGCTTCCTATGCTAAAGGAGCTCATGGTTGTTTGTATTTTTTCTGGTTTATTAACTTGGGCATTTGTAAGATTATGTCAAGGAACCGGGATGCTATATTTGATGTACACAGGGATATGAGTATCCCAGTTCCTCAGTGCACATGTAAACACAGTATCCGAATACTAACATAACTGGGATATGGTTAATAACCGGGATACTGATGTGCAGGTAAACGTACTCAGTGTTTTGCAAGTCTCAATTCAGTGGCCCACGAGTCCAAGTCAAGTCCAGGTACTCTACTTTGAGCTTCAAGTCATTCAGTCTGAAGTACAGAATACCACTTGTATTTTGGCAGTTGATCTGATTTTTAAACCAAATTGTATTTAAAAGTCATAGTATATTTATATATGCATTTTTGGGGCAATCCCACTCACCACTTTCCTGGAAGGCACCGTGAGGGTCAGAAAGTCTCCAAATATAACACACGATTATTTCCACTTTAAACCCGATCAGGTTTTCCAATATTAGCCCGGGGTATGATCTGTTCTTTTAGCGGTGATGCTAAAACGTGAGGTCAGCGCTCTGCGACGTGTTAAACTGCCTGAAAGACGTGATGCGTTCAGGGACTTCAGCGAAATGGGAAATGTGCCGTGAAAGTAGTGCTCAAATGGGATTCTTGAGGCTGGTGTTTGTGTCTTTTCAAAATAAAACGTGATGAGGTCGTGTGCTTGCGTGTAAACTGTGGTGGTTTGGTGTGGGCCTCACGTGGAGAGAATGTGGACTTCACCAGAGACTGAGGCCTGAGTAGTAGCAGTAACAGTAGCAGTAGTAGTAACTGTAGTAGCAGTAGTAGTAACTGTAGTAGCAGTAGTAGTACCTGTAGTAGCAGTAGTAGTACCTGTAGTAGTCGTCTGTTTTAGTTTAAAATGTTCTGTCTTTAACTTTCACTCCTGTTTGCTCTAAAGCTGTTTCCACTGCACAAGGTTCACCACTGTTTAAAAACTACTACTGCTGCTACTACTACTACTACTACTACTACTACTACTCCTATTTGCTCCAATGCTGTTTCCACTGGAGAGGTAATTACAACTATTGCTACTACTGCTACTAAAATATACTTGACTTGACTACAACTACTGCTACTACTACTACCAATCCTACTGCTACTACTTATTACTTCTGCTCTTAGTGAGTCAAAATAGTGAGGTTTTGGCAGAAATATGTTATTGTTTATTCCTGGTTTGGTCCTGGTTTAGTCCTGGTTAACTCCTGATGTTGACTTGGTTTAGTTCTGCTCTAATCCAGGTTTAGTTCCACGTCTTTTTTCCAAGTATTTATTAATTGGGTTGTTACTACTGCTGCCGTTTCTACGCCGAGTACCACTACTATACTACTACAATCAGTATCAGAATTATTATTTTGGTAGCCTAATAGTAGTTGTAGTCGTAAAAGAAGGTCATACTTAAAACTACTACTTTTTAAGATCATCTACCACACAGATACACAATGAGAAAATTACTGTCTTCTTCTACTACTGCTACTACTACTACTGCTACTACTACTGCTGCTGCTGCTACTGCTACTTTGAAATCTCCAGGCTATTTCTCCCAGACATTCTACATTATTGTTTGTAAAGTGTCTCCTGGTGAGATCTCAGATCACATTTCACAGCTCTGGTTCTTCTGATGGTTCTGCTGATGGTTCCTCTGATGGTTCTCCTGATGGTTCCTCTGATGGTTTTGCTGATGGTTCCTCTGATGGTTCTGCTGATGGTTCCCCTGTTGGTTCTCCTGATGGTTTTGCTGATGGTTCCTCTGATGGTTCTGCTGATGGTTCCTCTGTTGGTTCTCCTGATGGTTCCTCTGATGTTTTTGCTGATGGTTCTGCTGTTGGTTCCTCTGATGGTTCTGCTGATGGTTCCTCTGTTGGTTCTCCTGATGGTTCCTCTGATGTTTTTGCTGATGGTTCTGCTGTTGGTTCCTCTGATGGTTCTGCTGATGGTTCCTCTAATGGCTCTGTTTATGGCTCTGCTGATGGTTCATCTGCTGGCTCCTCTGTTGGTTCTCCTGATGGTTCCTCTAATGGCTCTGCTGATGCTTCTCCTGATGGTTCTGCTGCTAGTTCCTCTAATGGTTCTGCTGATGGTTCATCTGATGATTCGGTTGAAGGTTCTGCTTAGACCTTGGTCCTGTCACTGAAAACAACCTGTGTCTGTTTTTTTTTATTACAAAACAGAGCGACACAGATACAGTTTAGCTCCACTGGGAGTTTGGACAAAGAAATAAGTAGAAGGACAAACTTTTCTAGGCTCTGGTGGTAATAATGAAGCTGGTGACATTTACCAAACTTCAGACGTGTTATTTTCAGCCCACAGAGACCAAACAGACAAGTCCACAAAAAGGATGTAACCAGGTATGGCACAATGAAAAATACTACTACTACCACTACTAATACTACCACTACTACTACGTCTACTACTACTACAACTAATACTACTACTGCAACTGCTACTACTACTACTACTATTGCTACTGCTACAGCCACTACCACTACCACTACTACTACAGCTGCTACGACTGCTACTGCTACTACTACTACTACTACTACTACAACTACAGCTGCTACGACTGCTACTGCTACTACTACTACTACTGCTACTACAGCTGCTACTACTGCTACTGCTACTACTACTACTACTACTACTACTACAGCTGCTACTACTACTGTTACAGCTACTACTACTACAGCTTCTACTCCTGCATCTGCTGCTACAACTATTACTATTACAGCTGCCAATACTACTACTTCTGCTACTGCTACTACTACTACTACTACTACTACTACTACTACTACTACTACGATTACAGCTGCTACTACTACTACTACTACTACTACTACTACTACTACTACTACTACTACTACTATTACTACTGCTGCTACTACTACTCCAAGTCTGTGACCTTTACCAAACTTCAGCCGTGGCATTTTCAGCCCAGTGAGACCAAACAGACAAATAAGTGAAGTTCACAAAAAGGTTAAAGGTTCGATAGAAAAGCAAGTTGGATTCAGATCTAATTAGAGCAAATATCACTTCATCCTCTTCACACAACACTCTTCCCTTTTCCTCTGTTTAGAAATGACTATTCTACACCGCTGTAGTTCATTAAACCGTCACGTTTAACATCTTATTGATTGCAGTGACATCGCGCTGGGGGTGTTCTACATGTATCTCTGTGGTGGAACGTTCTGCGGTTACCATGGAAACACAATGGACACATTAGCAAACACTGTGGAACAATACAAAATGGATATAAAGAGCACATTTTCTGGAGTCTGTGTTCTATACGAGCGTTCGTGGTCCTGTTTTATGAGGTTCTTTTTTCAGACCGAGAGTTTGTTTTTATACCTGACCGTTTGGACTGCTCCCTGTGGTCTTCCTCAGAGTGGTCATGTGATGTTGCTACGTGTCCGGTCAGTTGATTTAAACAGGTTTTGGCGCTGTCTTCCTACCAGAGGAGGCAGGACGACAGCGCCATCTGCAGTCCCACTTCCTCCGGACAGTATCCCAGGTGTGTGAGAGTTAAGAAGCCCCCTCGTCCCGGTTTATAGTCCCGTGGGCACGTTTACGTATTTCGATTGCCTCTTGAATCCAGCGACGATGCTTGTTATATGATATTTGCTCCGTCCCAGTCCATAATGTGCATCTCTTTTACAGTGGTCACAAAAGGCCGATTTGAGTTGCTCCTGTTCTGCTTTGTGTTTTGTTTGACACCGTTTCCTTCTCGCATTCTGTCCTATGTTCCTTTCTTCGTGTACTGAACGCCCTCCCTGTTTCCCGATGTATGTTTTATCGCAGGACATGCAGAGTATTTCATATATGACATTAAATTTTTGCTCCGGTTCTATTTTATCTTTTGGGATACTGTCATGAGGAAGTCGGACTGCAGAAAACCTGACGTGATCACTCTGAGGAAGACACGAGTGAGCGGACGAAACTGTCCGGCATGAAACAAACTCTTGGTCTGAAGAACCTAACAACATAAATTATCACAAGACCAAATGAACATGACTGAATGTTCATGGTCCTGTTTGATTTTCAACATAAAAGGTGAGAGTGACTAACTGAAAAACTGTTGACTAGTACCAGCTCGTGACTGTAATTTTATGTACGAGAGACTTGTTTAACAGCACAAACCAGCTCACCCGTTGTAGTTCTAACCGTTCTTTATTGTCAGATTGTGTCAAAATAAAGCTCAGATTAAAGTCTAACAAAGCTTCAGACAGAGCCATGCCTACAGTTAGCATCACACCCACAGAGAATGAGGGAATGTTGATGATATCAGTTGCCGAGTACAATCTACAATTGCATATCTCAAGTTTAATATAATATAGATTATATTCTATGAAAAAAAATCTGTAATTTTTGTATCAACACTGCAAAAGTTCACAAAAATTTATTAGCCGAAATATTTTAAAAGTAAACAAAAGAGGAGCAGGCTGATAAACCACTGGAAAACTACTGGAAATCCATTTGTCATTTATCAGAAAGAGTCAGAATACTTTAGAATGAACTCTTGGTATTAGCGTCTAAAAATCTTCACTGGTTTCACATTATGTTCACTGAAAACATAATCCCAAACGCAAGGGTCCATACTGCGTAAAATGATCTTACTGCATGTACAGATTTCACTACTTTTAGATTTAAGTTACGCCAAAAATATTCATTTTGTCTTATTAATGCATTAACTTCTTAGGTTCCTTTCTAAGGCAATGTAGTTCAAAGATAAAATACCACCAGAACAAAAATGCAATGCCATCTACGAAATCCAGTGCAAATCGTGCAATAAATCTTACATAGGGGAAACAGGCCGGGCATTTCACATCCGAAAAAAGGAACACCAAAAAGAATGCGAAAAAGAAACAGCAGGGAGACTCACCAGAACACAAAGAGACAAAGCAGAACAGGAAAACCTAAAATCTGCCATATCAGACCACTGCAAAAGAAATAACCACATTATGGATTGGCACGGGGCTCGGATCATTGGATCGGAGAACAACAAGTTCAAACGCTGGATCAGGGAAGCCATTGAGATCAGGAAACGAGGCACTGACAGCATCAACCGTGATGACGGCGCGTTCCTCCTTTCACACACCTGGGACACCCTCCTCCAGAGACCACCGGGCGACAGGAGGCGTGGTCAGTCTGGGCGACCTGCAGGTCCCATCAGGCTGACCACGCCTACAGGAAGTAACAACAGCTGATATACGACACGTCACCACCAACACCGGTGACAGTTCTGAAGATGGCTCGCAGCTAGCAGCCGAAACATGTCAACAAGGTAAAAATACACTTGGCTACATTGTCTTAGAAAGGAACCTAAGAAGTTTAGATTTAAGTGTTTATATCTTTATGTCTATATCTGGCCAAGATTGTTTGAGTGCATGTGGTGATACAGGAGGTGCTCCACTGTGTTTTTAAACTCCATACACCTTCACAAGAACCATGTGGATGATTTCAAACTTGGATTCACCCATCCACCGGATTCACCCATTTAAGGAACTAAAGCTATAAGGAGCTGTTCACTTGAAAACTACCACTACATGACATCACAAAATGAAACCAAACGTTTTGAGGTTTGGCGATGGAGACAGACTAATAAACCAAGATTACAGATCAAAATTTCAGAATTATTAATCCCTAATTTCAGAATTATTAATCATATACCACAGAGTTGCACAGTGAGAAAAAAAGTTGACTCCTGTATTCTTATTCTTTTTCTTCTTCTACTGCTACTACCACTACTACTACTACTACTACTACTACTACTACTACTACTACTACTACTACTACTACTACTATTACTGTGGCTGTTACTACTAATAATAAAACTAAACCAAGATTACTCAAACATGTGTGAATGAAACAAAACTAGGGTGACAAGATTTTCAAAGTTCTAAACTGGAACACACCCGGGTTGGGATGGTCGGTAAAAATAAAATTGCGAAAAGAGCGAGTAACATTGTGCGTCATGATCTGAGGGACTTCTGACACTACTTTTTTTTTTTTGCTTTATGCTCATTCGCAAACATGGCTTTCTGTATTTTGGCAAAACAACTAACAATTTATGCTCCTCTTTACTGTTGGCGAGGATCAGATTAGTCAAAAACTGTGATAGCCCTGTTTTCATCCTGTTTAAGACCTGATGCAGTCCTGGTTTAGTCTTAGTTTAGGCCTGGTTTAGATCAGATTGCTCAAAAATAGGGACACTTGGGACATTTCTTGTATAAAACTGGGACAAATCACTGGTTTTGTATAAATCTGCTGGGACAGGGGACACAGGGCTCAAAACTGGGACTGTCCCGGGTAAACATCTGGTCACCCTAAACAACACACAACTCCAAGTATGTTTGGAAATAGTGTAATAATACGGGAGACCAAGTTCTGAAAGTATTAGTAAAGAAATCTTTCAGCATTCTACCATGATGAAAACTCACAAAAGTAAATTTTGTGTAATATAGCATCTTGAAATATGTGTTAATTAGTAGAAAATGTCATCAAAGATTAGAAAGCTCCACTCCTGTTTAAAGAAAGCTGAAGTGTCTGGAGCTCTTGAGCTGTTTCTTCTTGCGCAGAGGAGTCACCAATCTAATCTCGCTAATGGGATAATGGCAGTGCACATGTTCTCCAGCCTCTCCTAATGCTTCAACACTGAGATCATTGACTGCAGTTTGGAGCTTTGCCCTCTCAGTGAAACATGTACTTCAGAAAACACACGTTAAATAAGCACGCAAGTATCTCCTGTAAAGATCAGAGGAAAGGCGGCCATCTTGGAATGACCAGGCGGTGTATGGTGGACATCAGGGTCACACAGAGCAGATTCTCTTGAGTTCACGTGTTATAACTTTACTAAACAGTGGACCACATGGATCAGATAAAGCGAAAAGATAGTGACCTCTTTGTGATGGACTTTGCCTTATCGAGTGGAGATGCTTTCTGATGATAAATCTACAAAATGTGAAGTAATCATTACGGGTATAACAATATAAAAGTCTCACGATACAACATCATCATGGTATGAACTTCATGGTGCGATATTTATTGCGATATTGTGGGAAAGCTCACGATATGGTGTGGAGGCTCACGATATTACGATATTCTACATAAGAACAAGACTGACAGTATAAAATGCTTTGGCCAGTCATTTATTGTCATTAGGGATGGATCGAGATCCAAATCTCTCTGTACCATATTTTCATCATATGCGTCAGTGATTTCAACAGGTAAATTCCAAAATATAAAAAATATTAGTTCAACTTTTTCAGATATTTCCAGTGTCAGGTGCATAAATCTATGTTTAACATTTATATGAAGCATTTTTAGTGTAAAATGTCATGTGGTGCGACCAAGAATAACTTTAAAATAGTTTTATTTTCTAAAACATGGTTGGGATATTAATGTAAGTTCTGAGTAACATGAAGTGTATAGAAACAAACTGTTACATTTCTTTAGATTTTTAATGCATATTGATATTTTCTTTTGCTGTTTAATATGACAGTCACCTGCTTGTGTTTAATGAACAAACTACTGCCCTGGAAAATGGATCAAATGAAGAAAAATGCCTAAAGAATCCCATTCACCCAAGTCGACTTTGTCTGTTATTAAACTCCAGCCATAGAATTCCTGCTGTTATTAGTCGCACCACATGATGCACGGTCGCACCACATGACATTTTAACACTTTATTTACAAAAAACATACAGAATAACTCACAGAAATGTGCAGAATTATTATGAAATTTGAACCATTTAAACAAATTGCAATTGGACAGCGTCGTGTCATTGACCCATATACATCTCATGGCACCATATTTATTGCAATATTTTGTGGAGACTGACAAAACTGTGAATCTGCTCCTTTTTCCTCTAAAAATGCCTTCACAAGACTTAATCGAAAGAATGAAGATTTCAAAGTGCTTAGAACAGTTATTTCTTCATGTAGTCTGCACTGAAACGGAGCAAAGGATCATGGTCTATGTAGTTCCCTCTGTTTTTTGTTGTTTTTTTTTTGCTATTTCTGCATCAGAACTATTCAAAGAGACTTTTTCAATATATTGTGATGATCCACGATATTATTGTGAGACCTTTGACGATACGATATCACCATATTTCAGTTATTGTTACATCTCTAGGAATTGTAGTTAAAAAAAAAAGGTGGTGGAAGGTCTGTCTAATAATTTCACATGGGTCCCATATAATATCTTTGGGAGCTTCACTGTTTTTGAAAGAAATACCCAAAGTTATGATCTAGAAATGTTGAAACTCATCATTATTTGTTTGGGATTGGCTCCACAAACTCTCCATTTTAATTTAACGACTTCACGTCTTTTCAGTTGACATCAGTCACGTCTTTGGGGTTGAAAATGGCACCTCTTCCTGAAGCTACTGCCACAGAAATCATTTCACGTGGGCTTATTCTTGCTGACAGAGGAGACCCTGAACTCTGAGGCCGTTTTTGTTTCGTTTTATTACCTGTTATTATGTTATTGTATTTCCTTCCTGTGATTCGTATTAGATTCACTGCAGCAGAGTTTTATGCTTTACAGTGCAGTATTGAGCTGTGTGTGTGCATGTATTTGTGCATGTATTTGTTCATGTGTGTGTGTCCTCTGGGGGCAGGTCTCCTTCCTCTTCCTCTGCAGCCTTCACTGTTTGTGCCTCAGCTTTCCTCACAAGGACGCACTCTAGAATACAACAGAGGCAGGGAGGGATTTAAAGGTGCAAATAACAGGATTTTTCGATTTCTGACTTTTCGTGGGTTAGTATTGGCGCTAAATATTTTCACTTTTATATCTGCTCAAACTGATGGGTCCGTCACCTGCTTGTCTCCATGGAGATTTTATTGCTTTGCCTGGAATGTTCCATGGTATGACATTAAACACATACAGTCGTGCCTCACTATATTGGGGTTCACCTTCTGCAGTTGTGTTGTTTCACGTATTTTTTGTGTAATTTTGCATGCTTTTTATGTATATATAGTGTATTAACGTATTAATGTGCATTGTGTTCTGCGTTCTGATTGGCTAAGGGAGAACCCGTGCATTGTGTTCTGCATACTCAAAAGTGGCATGCACGAAGTGATCCCCCTCCCCACTCCCCGCTTAGATCACGGAGGGGTTTTACAGCCTTAAAACATATATAATAATTGTAAAAAATAAAGCTGACTATTTTGTGACTTTCGCCTATTGCAGGTTATTTTTATAACGTAACCCCCGCGATAAACAAGGGACCACTGTATCCTGTAAAATACCAAATAAGAGCTGGGACATTTATTTGTGTCAATAACTTAACAGACCAGGTATTTATTTGAGACCAGGCGGCAATTTGGGGCGATTCATTCCTTCCTCACAAAAATCTTGCTCAGCAAAACTGGGAAAATCTGGTACTCAAATTCTCTTAACCAGTATGACTAGAATTTAGGCCACTTTCTGTACAGAGGAGTTCATTTGAAACATTACAACAAAAATATCTATGAAGCAAGTAGTTGGGAGATTCCCACATTTGAAAGTGACTCCTGAATTACAGAAAGTCATTAAAACCCTCCTGCAACATGCAGAAATCTCTTTAGCAAGTTAAAACAAATGACAGAGGCAGTGAGTGTGATGCAGCAGAGTGAGAACGTTCATCCACCGCATCAGGGCACAAGGAGCTATTTTTTTCAGAGTTTATAGTTTATGCAAATGAGCCGTGTGGTTTTAAGTTTGAATTCTTTAGTATTAGTTCTATTACAGTAGTTCTGTAATAGTAATAATAATAATAATAATAATAATAATAATAATAATAATAATAATAATAATAATAATAAAAGTAATAATAAAAGTAATAATGGTAATAATAGGCTTAATCTGTATCATGGAACATTCTAGACAAAGCAATAACATCTCCATGGAGACAAGCAGGCAACGGACCTCCCACCGGAAAAGTTGCACAGTGCACCTTTAAGCAAAAAAAGTGAATAAAAGTGCAAAAATACAGGAAGCAGTGCTGAGTTACCAAACAGAATACACAGGAAATTTCAGTCAAAATTCAAGGACAATTTTTATTCGGGGAAAGCAATTTTTTGCCAGTTTAAACCTTCATTTATCTAAATAATAAAGACCTCTTGTATATTACTGAGATGTTTTATTACTTATTTCTATTTTATTTTTACATACACATTTGCCTTAAGGCATAACTATGCCTTATTTGACACCCGTCTCTTGCTCTTTTTGATTTTTTTTTTTAGAATTTTCTCTTTTTTATTATAATGTAATGTGTGAGCAACTTTTCTAGAACAGTGATTATTTAAGAGACTTTTCTAGAACTGTGATTATTTAAGAGACTTTTCTAGAACTGTGATTATTTAACAGACTTTTATAGAACTGTGATTATTTAAGAGGCTTTTTCTAGAACTGTGATTATTTAAGAGACTTTTTCTAGAACTGTGATTATTTAAGAGGCTTTTTCTAGAACTGTGATTATTTACCAGACTTTTTCTAGAACTGTGATTATTTAACAGACTTTTCTAGAACTGTGATTATTTAACAGACTTTTCTAGAACTGTGATTATTTAACAGACTTTTCTAGAACTGTGATTATTTAACAGACTTTTCTAGAACAGAGATTATTTAACAGACTTTTCTAGAACAGAGATTATTTAAGACTTTTCTAGAACTGTGATGATTTAACAGACTTTTTCTAGAACTGTGATTATTTAACAGACTTTTTCTAGAACTGTGATTATTTAACAGACTTTTCTAGAACTGTGATTATTTAACAGACTTTTCTAGAACTGTGATTATTTAACAATTTTTTCGAGAACTGTGATTCTTTACAGTGGAGTGATGAGGGAGGAGCCGCTGTAAACTGTGCAGTGAAGTTTGGCCCCTGACAGCCTCCATAACTCATGCGGGTTTGAGTTACAGCGCTTCAAGAGACGATAGTGCACCACACTGTTCACTTCATTCACTCTGCACTGAGCGAGAGAGGAGGGGGAGAGGAGGGGGAAAGAGAGGAGGAGAGGAGAGAGAGTGGGACTGAGAGAAAGGAGAGAGGGAGGAGAGTGATAGAGAGAAAGGGGGAGTGGAAGACAGAGGGAGAGAGGGAGAAGTGAGAAAAAGTAAAGAGAGAGAATGAAAAGCAAGACAAGAAGAGAGAAAAAGTGGGAGGGGTGAGAGAGAAAAGACAGAAGGAGAATGAGAGGGTGAACAAAGGGGGGTCAACTAAAGAGGGGCAGAGAAAAGAGGGTGAGGAGAGAGGGAGAGAAATAGGAAAGGTGAAAGAGGGAGAAAGAGAGTGGAAGAAAGGGTATGGCAGAGTAAAGAGGAAAAAAGAGAGGGAGATAGGGTAAGAAAGAGAGGAGGAAGGAGTGAATGGGTGAACCGAGAGCGAAGGAGAGAGAAAAAGGAGGGAGAGAAAGAGGAGGAGTTGGACGACGAAGTGTGGAAAAGATTAAATATTTTACAGATGGTTCACAGCAGCACATGGGCCTGGGCCAAGGGAAACCTCCTGTTCTTCTGTCATTAAACAGGTTAGAATCGCCCTGTTTAGAACCACACATGAGACAATTTAACTGACAATATGTTTGCATCGCCATGGCAACAAGCAAAGTTCCCCTTCAGTTTTAATCAATCCATATCACTGCATTTGTCCCGCGGGGGAATTTAAAGGTGCATTTTCTGGCGGAGGGTTCGTCCAATGTTTTTTTTTTTTTTTTTTCTTTCCCGTGGGGACGTTATTGCTTTGTCTGGAATGTTCCACAGTATGGCATTAAAGCTTTCTATCTTCATGAAGACCAAACCAGACCAAGTTACAGGTCAGATCCCACTCACAGTCAGAATGCCTGTTTTTCTAAGCACTTTTAAATCTCTTATTAAGCCGTTTTAAGTCTTAATTCGTTCTATTCTGACTATAATAGTTCACACTCTTTTAAAGACATTTAAAAAGGAAAAAATAGCACTTCTACAACTCTTATATAACTACTCATATACCATGACTTTTTAAGTACAATTTACTTTAAAAGTCATATAAATAGCAAAAATCTAAACTATATTTGCAGGGGTGCACATAACTTTTTCAGTGAGTTACTCAGGTGAGTACCAGGAGATGGAGTTTGGTACGCACTAGAGGTAAGATCGGGCCTAAAAAATCCAGCCCGACCCGACCCGCGGGTATTAAAACCCGACCCGACCCGAGCCCGACCAATTAACTTGATTCGCAGGCCCGAGCCCGAAGCAAACCCGAAATTTCATGCGGACCTGCGGAGGGTAAGATTATTAAGAGGGCGTTCACGTCGCAGAGCATGCGCTGGCTCTGCGGCTCCAGTTACAGGAGCCGCTCTGGCTCTGGCTCATGCTCTGCGCACGAATTTACCTGTTTATTTATTTTAAAAAAGTCAGCGAGAGAAAGCCCGGCCCGACCGACCGAAGCAATGATTGACATTCGGGTCGGGTCGGGCTCGGGCTCGGGCTTAAGATCTTACCTCTAACGCAAAGGCGCTCAGTAACTGAAGTGGCATTACGCATTCGTTATTTTTGCTGCGCATGCGTACCAGCGTACCAGTTATGTGCACCCCTGTATATTTGGTACTTTTTTGGTTTAAAGACTGAAGAATGAATGATTTGAAGCGCTAAGCAGACAACTTGGACTTGACTTGGACTTACGGGCCAGTGACTTGAGACTCGACTTGGACTTGACTTGGACTTACGGGCCAGTGTCTCGAGACTTGACTTGGACTTAACTTAGATTTACAAGCCAGTGATTTGAGACTCGACTTGGACTTAACTTGGATTTACAGGCCAGTGACTCGAGACTCGACTTGGACTTGACTTGGACTTACGGGCCAGTGACTCGAGCCTTGACTTCGACTTGACTCGGACTTATGGGCTAGTGACTCGAGACTCAACTTGGACTTTCCTGTCTTTGACTTGGGACTTGATTCGGACTTGAGATCAAAGACTTGAGACTTACCTGAGACTTGCAAAACGACTTGGTCTCACCTCTGCATTTATACATATATACAGTATAATGCCATACTGTGGAACTTTCCAGGGACGAGCAGGTACTGGACCCCTGTCAGAAAAGTTATAGAGCACTTTAAACAATTTATGCCCTCTTCTTTCCATATAAAAGTGCATAAATGTGTAAATTGGACGTAACCATTAGCGCGTTTCAAGTCTATAAATTACCTCCTATAGTCCCAACATGCAAAAATGTCCGCTGCCGTTTTTAGTATGTTATAACTTCCTGTCATAACTCAGGTCCATAAAGCGTGAGATCAGTGTACGTGTATGTTAACATAGGAAGTGAGCGCATGTTCCCATACTTGTATCCCGTATAAAAGAGGCTCTTTCTGCTGACTCGGCTGTGTTCACTCCATTAGGGGCCGGGCCTTTGGAGCTTGGCCGATCACCACATGTTGAGTGAGCAGGTATTTTCTCTGGGGTAGTAGAAGTAGTAGTAGTGGGTTTTTTTTTGTTCTGTAATATGGAGTGAGAGGGAGAGGGAAGGAGGGAGGGAAAATGAGTGGGTTGAAAGATAATATCCTCTCGATATAGAAAAGAACTGCATTTGGTTAAAGATGTGTCAGGCGGCGGGGCAAGGAAATCACACTTTAAGTATTTTCTTTTGTCAATTGGGTTCAGTGGAAAGTATAAATGCAGCGGCAGCAGTAGGAAGAGGAGCAGCAGTGATATTAGAAGCAGTAGAAGCTCTAGTAGTCAAAGTAATAGTAATAGAAGTAGTAGCTGTACTAGAAGTAGTAGTAGCAGCAGTAGTAATATTAGTAACAGTAGTAGCATTGGTAATATTAGCAGTGGCAGTAGTATTAGAGGCAGTAGTAGTAGAAGTAGTAGTGGTGGTAGTAGTAGCAGTAAAAGCTGTAGTAGTGGTAGGAGTAGTAGCAGTAATAGAAGCAGTAGAAGCTGTTCTAATTATAGTTCTAGTAGTAGTAGCAGCAGCTGTAGTAGTAGTAGAAATAGTAGCAGTAGTAGTAGTAGCAGCAGCAGTAGCAGAAGAAGCTGTAGTTGTGGTAGGAGTAGTAACAGTAGTAGAAGCTGTTCTAGTAGTAGTAATAGCAGAAGCAGCAGTAGTATTAGAAACAGTAATAGAACTAGTTGCAGTAGAATCTGTAGTAGTAGTAGAGGCAGTAGTATTAGAAGCAGTAGTAGTAGTAGCAGTCGTTGTTGTTGTAGAATCATAGTAGTAATCTAAATTGGGATATCCTCAGGCTGTAGAGTTAATTTACTTTGTTAAATATAACTCGAGAGAGGGAGCGACAGTGAGAGGAGGAGGAGGAAGTCCACAGGTTGAAAGCTGCTGATGTCGTCTCTGTTCAGTGGGATAGAAGTGTGGTCAGTGACAGACGTGTGCGGCAGGAGGATGGAGATATAAGTCCTCTATAAGTCCTCCATAAGTCCTCTATAAGTCCTCTATAAGCCCCCCATAATTTCTCCATAACTCCTCTATAAGCCCTCCATAAGTCCTCTATAAATCCTCCATAATTTCTCCATAAATCCTATATAAACCCTCCATAATTTCTCCATAAGTCCTCTATAAGCCCTCTATAAGTCCTCCATAAGCCCTCTATAAGTCCTCCATAAGCACTCTATAAGTCCTCCATGTCATCTATAAATCCTCCATAAGTCCTCCATAAGTCCTCTATAAGTTCTCCATAAGTCCTCTATAAGTCCTCGCTGTACACTGGGCTTACAGGAATTTTTGTTCATGTCATTTGGACTTGTCATTTAGAAATAATAACCAAAGAATCATGTCCTGGTTGGTTGTTAGTGAATTTCATTGTGTTCATCTTTGTCGTATATCATATTTGTCTTACCTGTGTATGGCCGGAATGTTGTTTAATTGGACTCTGTAATTCCCTCACACATAAAAATGTTCTCTTTAATCCTTATCCGAGTGACTCCATCTGTTCTGAGTCTGTTTTTCTGCAGATTGTGACCACCGGTTGCTGCACCCATGGGTGAAGCAGCTCAGGGTGTAAACAGAAACATGTTGAATTCAGTGTGATCACGGCTCGTGTGAAAGAGTGGATCTAACAAGTCATAAAAGGCGTTTGCGCTGTGGAGTTGGACTGGAGGAGCTGTTAAACTACCTGCTGTTGTGCCAGGGCCAGAGGCTGTGCGATTCAGTCAGATTAAAGACGGGTTCTTACGTAAAACCCACTGTTTTAGCTTTCCAACATGTTATAACTCTGTTCTCTTCTCACAAACATCCCTGAAGAGGTTATACATGTCATTCATGCATCTTGGAAACACATTTAGCGATCTCTCCCAGACCCTACACAGGACAGGACACATTTTGACTTCAAGAGCTGTTTATACAATATATGTGTACTGGGGCAAGACACATTTTCCTTAAATACATACAAAACAAAAAAACATTCTAAGGGCCCTTCCTGTTTTGTCCTGTTTGAACTAAATCAGGCTAAAATGATAAATCAGATATTGCGTCTGGACAGTTAGTCTTTAAGTTACTCTTTGTGCAGCAGTTTCCCAAATACATTCTTATTTAAAGGGAACTCCGGCACGTTTGAAGCTAAAGTCCATTTCTAGAGGTGGTCGAATACTCAGAAGACAAAAAAACGGCACAGATCAGTATTGCTTAAGCAGAGATCTCACTGTGGCTGTGAGCCTGTCAAGGCAACAAATGAGCGTAGTGATGGGGGCAAGTTCTTAACTTCCACGTAAAACGCTAATTTGCTTCACACTGAAGGAGCTTAACACCACTTTAACCCATCTTACAACAGCCACGAGTCTGACAAACAAAACACTCTGCCTGGTTCACTCATTAGAGTCTGGAAACGATATAAAACAACTTCATAAGCAGCCTTAGCCTTACTTCTGTTAATTTCCCACTGCACATGTGAAACCCCCAAAGACTCAATTGCCGATGTCATTTCTAATCCCATTTATTTACAAGTGAATTATATTAAAAAAAAAAAAAAAAAAAAAAAAACATTGCCGAACCATTTTCTTTCAACAACTTTCAGTTTCTATTGTTCTTCACAGTCAGTAGTCGATCCTCACTTGTTGCTTCTGGCGCTCCGCCACTGGAGTCGGCAATCGAGTCTTTTGGACTTTGGCATGCTCAGTGGGAAATCAATGGGGGTAAGTGTAAGGCTGCTTATAAAGTTGTTTTATAACGTTTCCAGACAGAGCCAGGCAGAGTGTTTTGTTTGTTAGACTCGTGGCTGTTGTAAGATGGGTTAGAAAGTGTAAGATGGGTTCACTTCAGTGTGAAGCAAATTGGCGTTTTACGTGGAAGTTAAGAACTTGCCCCCATCACTACACTAGTTTGTTGCCTTGACAGACTCACTGCCACAGCGAGATCTCCAGCAACACTGATCTGTGCCGTTTTTTGACTTCTGACAGAATTCCACCACCTCTGACAACGGAATTTATCTTCAAATGTGGCAGAGTTCCCCTTTAAGTAACTTCCTGGACCACCACGTTATACTTGTACATGAATAATATTCTTCTGAAGTGACTTTTAGCTGGGCACAGTTTTTGGCCACACTCTGCCCACCTCAGGCCAGTGGGCAGAGAGAACCTCCCAACACAGCAGAAGCAACATCGGCGTTTGGTCGAAAAGAAACAAAGAGCCCATTAAAAGAGCAGAGGGTTTGAGCTCCTACACGAGGCTGGAGCCAGGAGCAGAGCTGGAGAGGAGCATGGGAAAGAGGAGACACCCAAACTCTCAACTGGAACACAACTCATGTCCACAGCAGGTCTGACACTGTACGCACACTCGAGCATGAGCACTGACGCAAACATTCACCGTCGATTCACTTTGACTTTATTCTCGTAGGAAAGAATCTATTATTTTATCATAGAATCATAGACTGTACAAAGAAAAGGACTAAGGGAGTGTGACGCCACCCACAGCGTTCGGCTCCAGTCAAATGAAGCTCAATGAGGCTCACAGTTATATGGAATTGAGTTGCATATTAACATTTGGAATTTATTAACGGACAAAATAGCAAAATAAAAACTCAGAATCACATAGACATAACATTGTAAGCAAATACAGAGAGGACAATTTTAAAATATAAAGTGAATCGGCGCTAGAATCGATGGAGCTGGAATCGTTCCCATGTTCACTTTGTATATGTCGATGGGCAAAATATGTGTTAGTAGGCTAGAAGTATCTATAACCTTTCTGTTTTTATGTTTTACGGTTCTTCTATGAATTTTATTAGGGATGGTACTGGTTATCAGCATTATCGGTAATATCGGAAGAATCCCACAGATATTATCGGTTGTGTCGGTACCAATTTGACACTTTCGCCGATATTTAACACCGATACGCTTTTTTCACGTGCAGACTTACTGCAGTTGGAAGAGTTACCGCGACTTTTACTCAAGTCAGACTACTGTCGCACTGTACGGTCGATACAGTAACCTGCAGCTGACGTCCTCAACTTCTGCTAACTGGAGGCACTATTTTGTCTGAAGCTCCGTTACTCTTAGTTAGAGAAAAAGTCAAAAATTCTTATTTACTGCCACCATCATGCAACATATTGTAGCCCATGCATGTTATTGTTCGTCCTCTTTGTTTGTATGAGCCATCCTTCAGCTTTTCCCTGGAGGTGAAGCTAACAGGAGGCACTATTCTGCCTGAAGCTCTGTTACTCAACTTAGGCTTTAATTTGAGTTGTTTTGACGCAATCTGACCTGAAAAAAAGGCTCCTGAAAATCTGTGCGGTATTTTTTCTTGAGTTTCAGATTAAATTACAACTCCTTTAGCAGTTTTTAATTTATTTTATTTTATTTATTTATATTTTGAACATATGCAGAGTACAACAGAAAAGAAAATACACTGCTCGCTCAAAAGGGACTGAGAAGAAGTAAAAAAAAACTTATTTCCTCTCACCCCCATTCAACATACGCCTTTTGTGTCACCCTTCGTCCTCTTTATTTGACCCATCCTTCAGTCTTTCCCTGGAGGTGACGCTAACTGGAGGCACGGCCCTGTCTGAAGCTCTGTTACTCAAGTTAGACTTTAATTTGAGTTTTGTTTCAACACAATCTGACCTGAAAAAAAGGCTTTCGCAAATCCGTGCAGCATTTTTTCTTGAGTTTCAGACTAAATGACAACTCTTTCTGCAGTTTTTATTTGATTTTATTCATTCCAAGCATACGCAGAGTACAAAAGAGAAGAAAATACACTGCTCGCTCGAAAAAGAGTGAGAAGAACATAGGCCTTTCATTCCATCACTCGTCCTCTTTATTCAACCCATCCTTCAGTGAGTCTCGGGCTAAACGTCGGGAGCGGGGAATCCTTTGGGCGGCTCTAAATGAAAACAATAAATACCCGGCCCGCGCTCTGTGTCACATGTGTTTGGTTGTGTAATCTCGTGCTGCTGAAATGACTGCGTGCCTGCGGAGCCGTGATTCAGCTGCTGGTTAACCGCCGCTGTTGGTTTGGCAAAGAAAACAAAGGCTTCCTCAATAATCTGTGTAAGATCGTCAAAATACATTAGCGAACATCTAACTCCACTGCGGTGTTCAGGAATGTCATAATTAAGCCACACCGCGGAACATTTCAGCCAAATAATAGACTAAAATAAAGGGAACCCACATTCTAATCACTACGGTTTAATTATCTTTAGTATGAAGCATGAACAAAGACTTAAAGCTGCATCGTGGAACTTTTCTGTTGGAGGGTCTGTCATCTGATTTGTTTTCCATAGAGATGTCATTGCTTGATCTGAAATGTTCCACAGTGGCATTAAACTGAGCTATATTGCATTTATGCAATTACAAGTGTTTTTGGTGCTTAAAAAAAAACATGAGAAGGATCGCCTCTCTGCAGACCTGACGTGTAATATGTGATACGTTTAACGCAGTACTGTGGCGTATTCCGGACAGAGCTACCACATCTCCATGGAGACGAGGAGATAACAGACCCTCCTGAAAAGCTTTAAGTCTTTGTTCATGCTTCTGTTCTTTAATAAATGATTTTTTTCTTGTGAATTTAGTCTTTTGTCATGCTGTATTAATGTGCGAACAAGTGTAGTTAGTTATTCAAATTTAGAGTTTTTATCAAATCAATCAAAAAACACGCTTCCCTATTGTAAGTGAACTCGTCTTTCCACAAACCTGACTCGTAACTTGTCCGAGTAGAGTGGACGCCGCATGCTTTTTCTCTCCATGAGATTTTGTGCATTGTCTGAAATGTTCCCCAGCATGGCATTAAAGCCGTACAATCGTCAGTCTCCATGGTAAATGTTCCACAGTAGAGCTTCAAAAGGTGCTGTCTTAAAAACACGAAATACAGAGCTGGTTCATGTTCACCCTACACAATCCGAGGATCGTAATTATTCACGGCGATGGGTTTAGGAGAGCTTTTCACAACTTTCAGAGGCCGGAGAGGAGTTTTGCGAACACGGTAATCGGACAACTAGTGTGCTAACGTGTACTTCCTGATTCTCATAAAAAGAAATAAAAAGTTTATAAACAGATACATGCCACGTTTACTTGATGTTTTTTTTTTTATTCTGAATTATTGTTCTGAATTAAATAGTTCAGAATGTGACACCTCAGCCCACTCCCGCATCCTGCTCACAAATCCAAAGAGCAGTGGATGAAAGTCCGAAGAGACAAGGGACAAGGGCGACCCAACGAGTATGCGCTGAACAACCAGAATTACTTATAACAAGAATAAATGTTTACATGAATGAGGAATACATTCATTCATTTTAAAATTGGAATAAATCACCCACTTACTTTGGAATTAAGTTCATTTTCATTCAGAAGTCAGTGTTTACATGGTCTTTTTAAAGCAGAATTAATTTTTATCCATAATTAAATTATTTTTAATCAGAATTAAAGCACTCATGTAAACAGACAGCACCCAGCAGATTTGTTTTTGGCCTCAAGAGCTGCTTATACAATATATCTGTACTGGGGGAAGATGAAAAAAATCAGGTACAAACCCTTTAACCTTACGTTCTTTGTCAACCCTACTTCAGTTTACTCTGTTTTTCATTTCAACTCATGCTCCAATCCTCAAATGCCCTCTCTCTTTCTCACACACAAACACACACACATGCACACACAAACACACACCACCTCCATATTTTCCAGCGTCGTAGGAAATGAACAGTTAAAGCATATGGTATAATGCAGTAGAGAAATCCCCAGTAGCACCTCGGAGCTCAGACCTGCTGCAGTTCCATTGGGTGGTCCACTCTGGCGCTCTGGGACTTGGCACAGACCTGTTTCCTCTTAAACCAAACCAAAACAATTTGTGGCTCTCTGCATTGTGTTCATATAATGGGACTGAAGCACAAAGCTATAAGGGGATTGTTCTACTGGTCTATGTACAGAGGCAGCTATTTATTAAATTTGCGTTGTGTAACTTTTCTGGTGAAACGTCTCCTTGGAGATGTTATTGCTTTGTCTGGAATGTTTCACAGTATGGCATTAAATCTCTCTATCTTCATGGAGAGCAAACCAGACCAAGGCTACGTTCAGACTGCAGCCTGGAGCGACCCAAATCTGATTTTTTCACCCCAATGCAACCTGTAAATGATCTTTTAATGACAGTCTGAACACCACAGATCAGATTTTTTCAAATTCGACCCAGTCCACTTGGATATGTGCTCCTAAAACTGATACATATCCGATCTTTTGACACAGGACTTCAGTCTAAATGGCCAGGTTGCATTCATCTGATCTACACTCACTGAAATAGGCCGCGGTACAAGAGTGGTACAAGTAGAATCTCACAAACCTGTACACAAACCTTCTCATTACGCAGAAATGGTGTATGAACAGAGCAGTCCCACCACTCTTGGCTGCAACTCCGCACCAACACGTTCCTTTCTACAGACGTTGCTGCCGCTGCCCCGTAAAACGCCATGGCCAAAAACCTTGTCCTTGTTTTTCTCAATCTCTTCCTTAAAACAAATAAGCTGTACATGTTCTGGCTCTGGTACGACGGCAGCTTTAAAATCTCCAGGTGCTCAATGCAGCGTCCATGTTTAGGCGACTTCTGTAAACACTGAGCACTCTCGCTGTCCTCCAGTACTCCTGGATACGCCCAACTGGATTTCAGCTTTGAAACTGGCAACCCAAATGAGAGTCATGTGAGGCTCATTCTGCTTTCTGATTGGAGAATCGACTCGAGAACGTGAAATGACAACATCCACAACTTGGCCATCATCTGCAATGTTTTCGGAACTAAGAATAAATCAGTTTTGCAATTGTTACTTGTAAAAGCCATATTGGATTTGAGCATTTTTATTTTGTATCTGGGGACAAAGTAGCTGGTTTCACTTCATGGAAACCGTCTGACCTCACAGCATTAGGATTTGTTCGCTCGACGGTAGACGAGTACTTTTATGATTTAACCAGTCGCTGCTGTTTGGTGGTGATGTATGTAATGCGTTGGGATGCTCAGTGGTGTACAATTAATCGCGGGAAACAGCAAACAAAGCAGAGTGAACATGTCTGTCAACGAGCATTGTCGTTTCTGCGAGGGGAACTTGTGAATTAAAAGAACGATAAAAAATGCAAAGTTATCATTTGACAAAGGAAGTCCACGGGAGGATAGTGTGTGCATGTATGTATGTCTGATATCGCAACTCGGGTTGGTTCTGGCCAACGCACTGATTGGCCGGCGACTACAACTTCCCGGGTTCTTGCAATGCGCCGAGTGTGTTCTGATTCCTGACTAGTCGCTGGAGAGAAATGAAATTAAGGCACTAGGTGGCTGGGGACAAAGGGTCAAGTTGATGAAATTTAAAACTCCAATATACAGTTCCTTTAAACCACTTACTTTGGTACAAATACTGATTACTTTACTTCAAGTTGTTAAAAACGTACTAACTATAGATCTGAGTAGTATATTCATGTGTACTTTTTTACTCTTTTGGCAGGAGTCCATGTAACTGAGTGCTTTTTTATCCGTGTAACTGTACTTCTACACATATTTAGTGCTGTTTCCACCACTGCGGGCTGTGTGCAGTGTTCTTATATTTGGTGATTAAGGTGAGCTGCAGTTGCCAGGAAGTTGACATTTCCAGTGTTTTGGCTGAAGCAGCAGCATTTCTATCGCACGCACAGTTCAACTTTTCATCTTGAGAACGCAACGATTTCCAAATGAAAGAACATGACTCACTTCGGGAGGGAGGAAAATCTGATTGTTTTTAGTGGTGCTGTGTGGTACCACTTCAAATGGGTCAGGTTGTGGTTTGGGGCAATAATGTTGGATGTTTAAAGTTTATTTGGTCTTTGGGGTAAAATGATCAGTATATGGGTTCACCGTCAAAAAGGGGGTATTACACTTCTATGGGGTATTAACCTCTAACACATAACATGTTACGTTTTACTGTTTTGAACGTGCTTTATTCGCCGAAAACAACGTACTAGCATGTTTTATGATTCAGTTTTTTTCCTTTGCTCTCCATGCTATATCACTCCCTTTCAGAGTGCTATCTCAACACAATTAGCTACTACTGATATGCAAAAATATTGAAATATCGATATATCGTATTGTTCAATTTGATGATACAGTGATACATTGATATCATGGGCTGCTGTATCGATATATTGCCAAGAGTATTTTTTGGGGTTTGATGAGTAAAATGGACGTTTTTCATATTAACTTTACGCAAACTTAGTGGTTTGAGAAATACTTTGAGTATCACAGGCATCATTTAGCCTTTTGTTATTGAATTGCATCAAATCGATTTGAAAAATACAGCATATCGAATTGTATTGTCGTAATCATATCGAAAGTGGGCTGTATCAAAAAACAAACATATCATGGCCTACGTATCGAGGTATGTATCGTATCGGCAACGTTTTAATGATACCCAGCGCTATTAGCATCGACACATCCCATCGGGTTTGTGAAGTTATTGCGTACAGTTTTGTGTCGTGTTTTTGTATATTTATGGAGAATTGTCGTGTGGGAGGAGGGTTGACGTCGGCTTGTGTGCGGAACTTTGGACAGAATCTTACAGCTAACCGAAAAGAGGGTTTGAATACGGCTTGAGAGAGATCGCTAAATGACTCCAACATGCATGGATGACTCTAAAACCTCTTCAGGCATGTTCTTGATGAGGAACAACGTTATAACATGTTAAAAAGCTTCAAAGACAAGTTGATTTTGCGCAACACCCCATCTTTAAATGTGCATTTGTGTAACTCAGGGGTCTCCAAGCTCGTTCCTTCAGTGAGCTACCTTTACAAAACGAAACTGCCAGAGAACTATCCACTTTAGAGGTTGCAAGAAATTTAGTATATTAGAGCCTTAGATGGGGTACAGTTACATGCTTATAAAACATTATCTCTGTATTAGTGCACAAAGCAACAATGGTAAAAAGCATTTAATTCATAACATTTTATTTGTTTGGCACAATATGTATAATTCAGAAGTCCCTTGGCGAGCTACTTGGAAGGGGGTGGAGAGCTCCTAACTTTTCTGGTGGAGGGTCCATCAAATATTTTCTCTCTTTCTCTTTCTTTGTGTCTTCATGGAGACCAAACCAGACCAAGTTACAGGTATACGGCATCCCCATCAGCAGTGTCGTGTGTCAACACTGACTTACCTCCCGACAGCATGCGGTGAGTCGAGTTCTTCTTCCCCAGTTTCGGTGCTGGCGAAATTGTCCGGCAAGTTGTTTTGGGTCGTGAAAATAAAGTGTTTTTCTTCTCGTACGTGTTCAAAAGAGTGATACACTTGCCTCACGAATCCTGAACTCGAAAAAAGTCAGACCTCATAATCGCTTGGTACTATTTTCTCTCCGGTCGCCAGGTGAAGCCGTGCACGAATCCAATATTTTTTTCAGTAGTTTGGCAGCATTTACGTGATCAGATTGTTGACCACTGCAACCCAAGAGAGCTAACATGAGAGAGCTAATATGAGAGCTACAGCAGTAAGTATATAAGGTTGTATAAGCTATATAAGATTATGCATAAAATGGTGTGGACTTGAGATTCTCCAGGCTGGAACAACAAAAATCCAGCTTCAGCTTGTCCCACTCTGTCCCTCCTCTCTCTAACTGCCCGTTTTGACTCCATCTGGTGAATTTGGGCATCAGTATATTCGGGTTCATAAAGATCTCCCCTTGGCTCTGTGCTAAAGGCCATGTCTTTATTGTCGGTGTCGTAGTCACACATGTTGTCGTGAACTTTCCGAGCAGGAAACACAGTGAAACAGACGCGGCTTCACCTGGAGGCAGCGCAGTGATACGATCAGAGAGAAAATAGTACCAATTAACAACCGTTCACGTTTTATGATGCAAATGTATCACTTTTTTGAACACATATGCCATAGATTCATGTCAAAAATCCCGAACTATTCCTTTAACAGACCAAGCATTTATTTGAGACCAGATGGCAATTTGGTGCAGGAGATTAATTCCTTACTCACAAAAATCTTGCTTAGCCAAACTGGGAAAATATGGTAGTGAAACTCTTATAACCAGTATGACTATAATTTACAGTTTTCACGGCAGGCTTCAGAGGAGGCATGGCCGTTATACGAAGGCCTCGCGAATACTTTGCCGACGATTCCTGCCACCTCATCCCCGGCCTTCCCTCGCCACAACTTTCCTCTTACACCACCGCAGCTATGATGACTTTGCTGGCTTCCTCCGAAATGCCAAACGGAAGTAATATTCAACAGAAAAACGTCTCACGGCTGCATATTTTACCACAGAAAGTTTTAATTTTAAGTCAGATTTTTTTTTTTCCCGCTCCCCCTGAGCCATGGCAATCAGCAATGTGTTGAATGATTGACTGAATGAAAAACAAAGCAAAACAAAACAGAATCTTCGTTAATTTGAACCCAGTATTTGGTATTTTACGGTGTGTTATAATGTTGTTTCCTCATCACAAACAGACCTGGAGTTGTGTTTTGTTTTGTTCACACATGTTTAACACACAAGCTCTGCATTTTTTAACCTGAGTACTTCTCTCAAAATGAACTTCTCTCTGTTCCACCTTGTGATGTCATGTGGTAATACAGGAAGTGCTCCAAGAAGTGTTTTTAAACTCCACACACCTTCACGAGATTTCATTTGGATTCATTTGATTTCAGCACTGGAATTACCAATCTCTACTGAACTAAAGGAGAAAGTTAGCTGTTAATTTACCACTACCACTTTATGACATCACAAGGTAGAACAGAGCATTTTGAGCTTTGGAGATGTAGAGTAATTTTTGTGTAATATAAGACTTTTAAAAGATATTTTAAGAGGTTTACTTACACTTTTACACCAGTGAACGTGTTCAAAGATAACTATCAGTATCTATTGACTTTTATAATCTGTATTATTGCAAAGAAGGTGCCAGGGACATTTCAGTCCATAAAGAGCTTTATACTGCATCTTTCAAACTAAATCTCCCTGAAACTCCATTTTAAAACCACATGCTATCGTAGCTGTGTTTGGGTATACTTTTTACTTTCCTTTAACTCTACGAAGACACTGCAAAGGCCAAGCGCAACAGACCAGAACCGATGAATCACTCAGGAAACCCTTTTTGGGCTTTTTTTAGTCAAATAATTCCTACTTTTTTCCACAGACCGTCCAAAACTAACCGTTAGCCGTTCGATAGTTTCGCTCTGTGGTTTTCTCCTCTGCTGCAGCCACTTCAGCTAATGGCGCGCGCCACTCGCTTACCCGCTGTGGGCACCGACATGTTTGCGTTGGACCGGAGAGCGGGCACTGCCATCCAAGCACAGTGGTAAAATATGAACTGTAGTGGAGGAATTATGAGTGTGGTAATTTTAACAGGGGCTGAAGTGGTCAGAGAGAGGAGAGGTCACAGAGAAGGTATTTGCTTAGTGGAGTTTTAAAGTGAAAATGACGGGTTAGACTAGTCATTTCATGAGTAACAAAAATATAATTAAAGGTCCCATATTACACCTAATTGACGCTTGTGAGCTTGGAATCACTTTCGAATGTCGTTACCTCATCAACACATACCCGGGGTTGTGTTTTATTTCATTCACACATGTTCGATTCTTAATTATTAGTCTGTCTACATCACCAAAACTCAAAATGCTCTGTTCCACCTTGTGATGTCATTAAAGGGGAATTAAAGTCTGTTGCTAAAGGTGGTGGAATTCTGTCAGAAGCCAAAAAACGGCACAGATCAGTGTTGCCTCGGTGGAGATCTCTCTGTGACAGTGAGTCTGTCAAGACAACAAACTAGTGCAGTGATGGGGGCAAGTTCTTAACTTAATGTTCTTAACCAATGTCGTTTCTAATCCCATTTATTTACAAGTAAATTATATGTACAAAACTTTAATTTTACCTTCAACTAATCAAATCAGTAAGTAAAAATATCCTTATTACCTCAAAAAAAAAAAAAAGTGCAAGTTCCTGGAATCAGCTCCTGTCAGGTCCAGGGCCAGAGCCACATCACTTTTGCATTTCCATGGTGTAGATTACATTTGTATATGTAGATTTTGACTGAAATAAACCTCTCAAATAAAAATAGTAAGGGAAATGTTCAGAAAGCCACTTTTCTCCGATTTTCAAGGGGAACAAAAAGTAAGTTGCTATATTTTATGGTTCGAAAGTTATACTGTCGGGCTGGAAGGATAAGAATATTGGATTAAAACTACTATTAACTGTTTTCGTCTCATTTATACCATTGTGTTTCATTATTTTCAACTCAAAATAACCTTTTATTTCTAATTCACCAAAAAGCAGTGGACTGGTGTATTTACTCCACACGGTAACAGCCCCCATGTCTCCCTTTTTCTTTATGATGTAACACAAGTGGGCCATGAATCTCACTACACAGACTAAATATTGTTGTTTTCAAACTTTCTCGGCTCTTGAAGGAGGTTGTAAAAAGTGGGTGGTCAGATTCCCCTCCGCCGGGGTCACTCGCCAGGGTCTGTTGACTCCAGTGCGCTGCTCAAAGGCACAGGAGCAGCCTTGTAAACACTGGGATGTTATGTGTTATGCTAACCCACATTCTTGAGTCGTGAACAGATGGGCTGTGAGATTATTACAATGCAACTACCAGACGCTTTGAAGTATGGATGAAGTAGTAGTAGTAGAAACTACACACGGGTTGTATTTGGAAGGGCATCTGATATAAAAAAAATATGTATAATCAAAACGGCCAAACCACCATGTCATTTGTTTTCTGGAGTAAGACTGAATAATTATCCCGAATGGAAAAAGTATCACATTTACAAGTCTCTGTTTGACACTTGAAGCACTTTATATCAAAACACCGCTCACACACACATGGATGAGTATAACCAGTGGCGGCTGAGGGCGCAAGTGCGCCACACTCCCTAACTTGATCTTGATTAAAAATAATAATAGTAATAATAATAATAGTATCGCTGTATTTGAGTCATGGCTGAACTTTTCATCAAATTTGACATCATTGCTTCTGCCCATTACTTTACATTACAGCCCTGAAATTCGTCCTGGGGTGCAGGGTGGGGGTGAACTCAAATCAGTTGATTGGCTTTTATAAACATTATCACAGCTACAGGCTAATGAATGGAGAACTACAGAGCTGTGTGCTAGGTTATTAACTCCGTTATGGCGGGTTCAACTCCAGTGAAAGTACGTCCAAGGAACAGTTTTTAAGGAGCCATACTGGCTTGCCAAAGCCTGATCCCTTCAGATCTCAGAAGCTCAGCAAGGCCGAGCCTGGGTAGTTCTCCATGTCCTAGAGCATCTGTAAGTGTTGATTTGTGAAGAAATATCATTTCCTTATCTGCTTGCCATGAACATAATTTGTGACTCCCACACAGGAAACTTCGAAAGCTACAGAATGTGTTCAAAAATCGTTCAGAATCACTTTTAGGAAGGTCGACCAGAGGTGACCGAGTGAAGTTATGCCCAGATGATGAGGATTAAAAGATAGAATAAAAGCAGAAAAGTGCTCATCCTTCCCTCTGCACTGTATTGACTCTCTTTGTGTGTGTTTGAGACCACATCATTTTTGCATGTTTTGTTTGTACAGTATGTATTTAAATAAATCCATATGCACATAGATTAACTAACTTTATAGCTTTATAAAGGGTACAATTCAGGGGAACTTTCCAGCTAATTTCCCTATTTGCTCTTCCAGCTGTGTTTGACCCTCGTCCTATTAATTTATATTACAAGGGGGCCCGGGCCACAGGGTTTTAGGGCCCCAGAATTTGACCCTCTTCGTATTCATTTATATTATATTATATTCTTGCCCCCGGACCCCCAAAGTTCTGCCGACAGGCCTGTGTGGAAGCCTGAGTGACGTAGGCTTGTGGGCGGAGCCTTGTACAGAAACTTACAGCTCACCGTATGGAGGGTGTGAATAGGAGCCCGGGAGTGATCTCTAGATTGCTCAAACATGCGTGGATGTCGACATATAACAGCACTTGGGGCGTGTTTTTGGATGAGGAAATGGTAGAACGCTCCATAAAGTAAGGTTTCATTCAGCTCCTTACTTCATCTCGAGCGTGCCCTTTGAATTCCATTGTCCGTCTGCTATTCCCAAATCCAAAGAGGAAAATCTGACTCCGTGTTGAGCATTTCCAACGGAGGGATGCAAATGTAAGATCAACAGCAGCTTCCTTCACAAACACGGAATCATTTCAGATTTCACTGCGGTCTCAGGTGATGACGTGGCGTTTCAAAGACTTTTTATTTGTTCAACACTTGGGTTTGGAGTGATGTTTTATTCTGATTTAAAAGGTAGATTTTCCGTTGGAAGTGAGAGACTTGGGTACAAAGAGAAGAGTTTGAAAAGTACTGGCAAAGACGGGCTGTTTCCAAGAATCAGAGGACGGGGAATAATTTCAGAGCTGGACTTGACCGAGCGTTTTCTAATTCTTGGTGTAATTTTGCGTTGCGTTGGTGACATTAGTCGTGCAAAGACAGTTAAATCCTGAGCTCTAGTTTCCCCATGTCCAAATGTTAAAGGTTCACTGTGTAACTTTTCTTCTGGAGGGTCTGCCAACTGCTTGTCTCCATGGAAATGTTACTGCTGTGTGTATAATGCCTCATAATAGGCCATTAAACTTGTCTAAAACACATGTCTTTGAATACATGTAAACTTTATAGGCTATATTTAAAGCCATATACTGGAATATTCCCAGTGAAGCAAAAACGTCTCTGAGACTCGTCATTTTGGTTTTAAAATGTTCGTAAATGTGCAGGTGAGAAGGGACTAAACCTTCAAAAGCCTCGCCACGGATTGTTTGGAATGAATGTGTCAACAAAGCTGCCATCTTGGGACAGGAGTAAATGATAAGATAAGTCCTGGTTCAGTCCTGGTTCAGTCCTGGTTTAGTCCTGGTTCAGTCCTGTTTCAGTCCTGGTTTAGTCCTGGTTTAGTCCTGGTTTAGACCTGGTTCAGTCCTGGTTCAGTCATGGTTTAGCTCTGGTTTAGTCCTGTTTTAGACCTGGTTTAGTCCTGGTTCAGTCCTGGTTTAGACTTGATTTAGACCTGATTTAGTCCTGTTTTAGTCCTGGTTCAACTCTGTTCAGTCCTGGTTTAGTCCTGGTTTAGACCTGATTTAAACCTGATTTAGTCCTGGTTTAGTCCTGTTTTAGTCCTGTTTTAGTCCTGGTTTAGACCTGGTTCAGTCTTGGTTTAGTCCTGGTTTAGTCCTGGCTTAGACCTGATTTAGACCTGATTTAGTCCTGGTTCAGTCCTGGTTTAGACTTGTTTTAGACCTTGTTAAGTCCTGGTTTAGTCCTGGTTTAGACCTGATTTAGTCCTGGTTCAGTCCTGGTTTAGTCCTGGCTTAGACCTGATTTAGACCTGATTTAGTCCTGGTTCAGTCCTGGTTTAGACTTGTTTTAGACCTTGTTAAGTCCTGGTTTAGACCTGATTTACACCTGATTTAGTCCTGGTTTAGTCCTGGTTTAGATCTGATTTAGACCTGATTTAGTCCTAGTTCATTCCTGGTTCAGACTTGTTTTAGAGCTGGTCAAGTCCTGGTTTTGTCCTGGTTCAGCTCTAGTTCAGTCCTTTTTTAGTCCTGGTTTTCAGTCACATTTAGTATCACAGACCAAATCGGCCAAAAAATGACTAAATCAAATCTTACTTATGAAACGTGCTTTGCTCTTTCGCCTTCTTATTCCGCACGTCCCACACCTTCGCTCGGTGATACAGTGAATAACTTTACCTTAGACTTGATTTCAAATGCAAGCCTCGATGAGCTTCATTTGACTGAAGCCGAACTCTGTGGGTGACGCCGCACTCATATAGTCCACTTTTTAATCCAGTCTACGCCGCTCAAAGAGACCCCCGGCAGAAAAGTGACGCAGTGGACCTTTAAATATTAACAGTTCGCTCCATTTCAAACCGCATTCATTTTCTATTCCAAAACATCTGCGCCGTAACGAAGCCTCTAAAGCTGCTCTATCATTGTTTACGCCGTTTACTATTATAGCGACAGATTGTGCAACAGTTGGCGCAATTTCGTTACCACAATGTTTGCACCAGCGAGAAATAAATGAACTCTCACAACCTTTTTTTTTTTTTCTAAAGTCGATTTGAAACGCAGCCTCTTTTCCATTGGCCTTCGCTCCAGGCATCCAAACTTAATTGATCGAAAGCGGAGTTGCGATAAAACATAACGAAGGAGAAGTGGAGAATAACGGACGGGTTTAAGCCACAGGCACGAAAACCATCTGACACAAGGTTTTGGAAAATGCTCCCGAACCAACCGCACAATAAATGAACTTTGATTTGAGTCATAAAACGCATGGCAGGATTTCAAATAAGGTATCCTAGCAGCTAATGCGCAGTGACAGACCTGATACGGGTTAATTAAATTGCAGTTTCCTCCCCCGTTGGCAGGGACTGATTTTCATGCGGTGAAACTGAGCAATCAAAAAGACCTCTGTTTGATCGTCTTTATGTTTGACAGTTATTTGTGGATCGCTTAAAGGTGCAATGTTACGCACAATTGACTCTCGTGAGCTTTAGTCCATGTTTTAATCTGGTTAGCTTCCCAAAAACAGACCTGGAGTCATGTTTTGTTTCATTCACATGTTTGAGTGACCCTGTATTTTTACATCGTCTACATCTTCAGAGCTCAAAATGCTCTGTTCCACCTTGTGATGTCACAAAGCGGTAGTTTTCAAATTAAAATCTACCTAAAGATTGTGGGCAAAATTTATAATGGTTTAAGGCAGGGGTGTCCAAACTTTTTTCATATATTAAAACACAGACCAGCGTGAGGACCGATCGAGGCTCATAGACTGAGGGTCAGAACAGTGAGTAATTCAAATCTGTGCATTCATAACAGGTTTGAATGACCCTCCAGACCCTTGTTCAGGTTTAGACCCTCAAAAGGACACACTACAATTGCTTGATCAAGATAGAGTTCAAAAACATCAGTAAAAAGTATTACTTGCGGTAGTATGGGCCAAATCACCCCGGGCCATAGTTTGGACATGCCTGGTTTAAGGTCATTGGACAATGAGACACATCTTCATGTGAAATATCAATGGGATAAAGATTTGGCAGTTGAATTCCCAGAGGAGCTCTGGTTGGAGGGATGGACATCTCAAGGCCATACTACTAATTCACTTACCTGGAGAGATTTTTGTTGGAAGAGCTTTTTTATCACACGGGTAAACAAGTCAAAGATTTTCCCTACTCAGTGCCCGTGCTGCAGAGAGTGTGGATCTGCGAGGACAGATCAGGTCCATATATTCTGGTCATGCCCAGAAATAACTAACTTATGGGAAAAGGTGGTTGAACTAATGCATTCAGTGTTGGGCCTTCGAGCTGAACTGTCTTTTTTTACTTTATTTTTTAGTATACCCACAGAAGGTTTAAGTCAGGCATGTTCAAACTATGGCCCAGGGGCCAAATGTGGCCCTCAGACTTCCAGGTGAATTGGCCCATACCACCGCAAGTACTAGTAGTACTTTTTACTGCATGTTTTTGAAATCTACCTTCATCAAGTAAATGTAGTTTGTCCTTTTGAGGGTCTGAGCCTGAACAAAGGTCTGGAGGGTCATTTAAACCTGTTATAAATGCACAGATTTGAATTATTCACTATTTTGACCACCAGCCTAAGACCCTCGATCTGCCCTCACACTGGTCTGTGTTTTAATAAAATGAACATTTTTGTTTCATTCTATAAACTACTGACAATTCCCAAATTCCAAATCAAAATATTGTCATTTAGATCATTTATTTGTAGAAAATGACAAATGGTCAAAATAACAAAACAGATTAAATGTTTTCAGACCTTAAATAATGTGAAGAAAACAAGATCAGATTCATTTTAAAACTACACAATACTAATGTTTTAACTTAGGAAGAGTTCAGAAATCAATATTTGGTGGAATAATAATAATGATGAACACAGCAGTGGTTTTTATAGACTCTTTTAGGGCAGAAGTGATGAAAAAAAAGCTGTGAGTGCATTTTGGCAACAAAAGTGGCATTGCTCCTTATTCATTCTGATTCATTCAGACTGAACACAGACAGAAGACGGAGATAAAAACATTTTCAGCCCAAAATGTCTGGTTTTTATGTGTGTGGTTGTCAGAAGCGATATTCTACCGGTGGACTAAAGTTTTAAAGTTTTACGCACAAGGATCTGGCAGTCGGACGCTGTTTGTCAAGGAAATATTTGCGATTTTCTTATAATAATCCTTTCCCAGAGTTCGACAAGATGCTGAGTTCTGCCGTGCTTCTGTTGCCAAAATGCAACCGAGCCTACGTCATCACTGTTCACTGACACTAAAAGGGTTTATACTTTTCCTTCTTAAATCAGACTTGGTTGGAATGGAGCGGCCGTCACACAGGTAGAGACACTGATTTCAGAAAAAATAAAAATGTAGTGCTCTCTTATTTTTCCCCAGAGTTGTTGTATGGCAGGTGTGTTTGTGCGTTGAACATGTGTGAACGAAACAAAAAAACACATCTCCAGCTCTGTTTTGCGACGAGGAAACGACATTATGACACACTGTAGGTCAGAGAGTTTTGTCATTACAGTATTGGTAACAACTAGCATGCTAACAATGCACTTCCTGATTCTTGGAGGGAGAATCACGAAGTGCATTGAGAACACTGTGAAGAAACCCAGATCACGACACATCCTAAGTTGTGCAGCGTGGGCAGTTTAGATAAATATAGATATAGATATAGATACAGATAAATATAAAAAGAACACTGGACTTTGATTATGGATGTTGCCATGGGAGAAATCAGACTACGACCTGGATTTCAGCTCAACCGGACACTAAAAGTTGCAATATCCAAATTTTTTTGATGATTATTATATGAAATGACAGTGTTTTTGTGTTAAAACTTGACCTGGTGCTGTGAAACATTCATCGTGGCAAAGCAATAGCGTCTCCGTGGCGACGAGCAGCTGGCGTTCCCTCTGCCCGAAAAGTGACGCAGTGTAGCTTTTATCGAAAAACACGTCGTCGTAAAAGTCAAATGTGGGAACGCTGATGCCCGGAGTCGCACATGAACATAAAACGAGGCGAGCAGATGTAAATGACACGAGCTGGTAGTTGTAATAAAAGAAATATTCAGACAGGAGCAGACAGGAGCAGACAGGAGCAGGCAGGAGCAGACAGGAGCAGACAGGTGCAGGTAGGAGCAAAAGCAGGAGAGGAGGAGGAGAGTTCAAGTGAGAAACAGATTTTAGTTTCACAAGTGTTTTTAGATTTGAATTGTTCTGAAATCCCTCCCTCTCTTTCTTTCTTTCTTTCTTTCTTTCTTTCTTTCTCTCTCTCTTTCTCTCCCTTCCTCTCTGTTTTTCCTCCTTCTTTTCCTCTTTCCTCTCTCCCACAGCTGTAGGTCTCTTCCTCCCTCTAGTTCTCTCTTCTTTTCCTCCCTTCCTCTTTTCCTTCCTCTCTCTCCTCCGCCCCTCTCCCTCTCCTTTGTTTTCTGTCTCACTGCGGGTCTCTCTCTTTTCTTCTCTCTCCCTCCTTCCCCCTCTCTCCTCCCTCTTTTTCCCCTACTCTCCTCTCTCCCTCCGTCTCTCACCTTCCCTCTCTCCCTCCTCTCCCAGCGCTCCTTCTCTCTCCCAGCTGTAGGTCTCTTCCTTTCTTTCTCCTTTCCCTCTTTTTTTTCTTTCTCTCTCTCCTACAGCTTCAGGTCTCTTGCCCCCCCCTCTTTTCTCTTGTCTCCCTCCCTCTCTCCTCTCTCTTCCTTCTCTCTCCTCTCTCTTCCTTCTCTCTCCACGCTGCATGTCTCTCTCATCTCTCTCTTTTCTCTCTCCCTCTGTCTCTCTCCTCCTCTCTCCCAGCTGCAGGTCTCTCCTCCCTCTCCTCCTCTCATCCCTCTCTTTCCTCCCTCCCTCTCCTGCCTCGCTCAAGCTGCAGGTCTCACCCTCTCCTACTCTCTTCCCTCTCCTTCTCTTCTCCCTCGCTTCAGATGCAGGTCTCTCCCTCTCTTTCCTCTCCTCCTCTCCTCCCTCGCTCCAGCTGCAGGTCTTTCGTTCCTCTCCTCCCTCGCTCCAGCTGCAGGTCTCTACCTCTCCTCCCTCTCCTCCCTTGCTCCAGCTGCAGGTCTCTACCTCTCCTCCCTCTCCTCCTCTCCTCCCTTGCTCCAGCTGCAAGTCTCTACCTCTCCTCCCTCTCCTCCTCTCCTCCCTCACTCCAGCTGCAGGTCCCTACCTCTCCTCCCTCGCTCCAGCTGCAGGTCTCTTCCTCTCCTCCCTCTCTTCCTCTCCTCCCTCGCTCCAGCTGCAGGTCTCTTCCTCTCCTCCCTCTCTTCCTCTCCTCCCTCGCTCCAGCTGCAGGTCTCTTCCTCTCCTCCTTCTCCTCCTCTTCTCCCTCGATCCAGCTGCAGGTCTCTCGTTCCTCTCCTCCCTCGATCCAGCTGCAGGTCTCTCGTTCCTCTCCTCCCTCGATCCAGCTGCAGGTCTCTCGTTCCTCTCCTCCCTCGATCCAGCTGCAGGTCTCTCGTTCCTCTCCTCCCTCGGTCCAGCTGCGGGTCTTTTGTTTCTCTCCTCCCTCGCTTCAGCTGCAGGTCTCTTCCTCTCCTCCTCTCCTCCCTCGCTCCAGCTGCAGTATTGTTCTGTGTTTCAGATCAAAGTACTGTAGCACTTTTGGACAGAGGCACCAGAGCAGAATTGTTCCTGTCGTTTTTACTCCACAAACTCACATCAGGTCACATCAGAGAACCGGCCCTGCCCACAGCCTCCACTGAAAAGTTTTAACTCGTTCTGTTGTGACGTGAAAAGTTTTAGAATCAAATTTGAATGTATTTAATTCTAAACAGCGAAGAGAAAACGCATCAGTTGGTTTTACTGTAGACAGGAAACAGCTGACGCGCTCACAGCTTTATGTCCTGTGGTCCGCACACAGATCCCGCTGCAGACTGTGAGATCAGAGATTTTAAGTCTCATAAGTTTCTCCTCGTGTCTGTGGTGTGCGCTTTTTGTCGCAAGTTTAAAAAATTTTAAGATCGAAAAATCCTGTAATGTGTGGCGGCAGCTTTTGGCTCCAGTCAAATGAAGCTTATCGAGGCTTAGTTATAAGGGAGAATTTGGAGCCAGGTCAATTTTACTACCGGACAAAATGACGAAATAAAAACACCAGGATCATGTAGAATGGGTTAATACCATAGACCGTATATATGAGTGGACTAAGCTATCCCGTTAGCCGCTGGCTCCTTCTCTCCCTTTTTTCCCATTCACTTACATTGAGATCTTATCGCTCCTCTCTCTGTACCTGTAGCTGTGAGCTTCATCATTTTGGTCTTAAAATGTTCGTATGAACCCGCTCTACATGATTCTGAATTTTTTATTTATTTTTTTGCTATTTTGTCTGTCAGAAAAAAATATTCTTAACATTGGGCCTGGCTCCAGATTCGCTCCTGTAACCGTTAGCATCGCGAGCCTCATTTGAGTGGCGCTAAATGCTATGGGTGACGTCACACTCACTTAGTCCACTTCTTTTATACAGTCTATGGTTAATATGAACATTTTAAGACCAAAACACTGAGGCTCACTGCATTTACAGAGAGAGGGACGACAATATTCCAGTGTGAAGTCCGTCGGAGAAGTTTCATGCACGGTTTCTCAGACGTGGCGTGGATGGATGATTAATAAATAAGAGAGTTCAGTTATTCTAAGTTGAGCGCATGACTATGGAACTTTCTGGGCAAAGCATTAACAGCTGCACAGAGACGCTTTACTATAATGTTTAAGTACAGGAAGCCAGTTGTCCAAACATGACCTCGCAAAGTTGAAATAAGGTTTTAGGATACGGCGGGAGAAGGAAGTCAGGATAGAGCATAGCTGGAAGTGAGTAAGCGATCCGAGCCCAGTGTAAACAGTACATTGTATTTAAAGTCTTCTGATTGTTTGTCTGCCTCTGAGCTGTGGGCCGTTGCTATGGCGACGATGCATGATAGAATTTACACGGCCTTTTGAAACTATGGTTATTTTTTATTTTATAGTCTAGAGTTATACCTCAAAGCAATTCACATGCTCGTCCAAAGATAATATTAAAAAAAGGATGAAAAGGCCTATTAAAAATAAATAAATAAATAAAATGAAATATAAATTAAAATAAAAAGTGAAAAAAATGAAATGAAATGAAATAAAATAAATAATAAAATAAATAAATAAAAATTAAATACGTGCTAAAGCTGGCTAAATTTGTCCTGTTTATTTCTGCCCTGAGATTGACAGACCACGCACCAATCACTCACACGCACCACATTCACTCGCACACAAGGTGGGGGAAGTGACTTGCCCAAGGACACGACAACAGTGTGCACTTTCCTCCGCACAAACACAGCTTTTGTCTTTTCTTTTTCCAGCGAAGTCTAGAGTTCTGTCTCAAAGCGGTCCGCGCGCCGGTCCATACCTCTGAAATCCGATCGTGTCACTCTGAGTCCTGACAGCGAAACGTGAGACTAGACCACAAAAGATAAACAGCGAGGCAGAGAGCCGAGGAGGAGACGTGTATCCCAGCCAAAAACACACAGCGGAACTCCCATTTATGTTATGATCTGTGTGTGTTTGCGTGTGTGTGTCGGGCGAGACAAAAGAAAATCTGAAGTTCACTCGCAGCTGGTCGTAGCAGGTCCAAAAAACAGCCCAAAGATGGTATGTTATTAGGTTCTTTTTTCAGACCAAGAGTTTGTTTTCATACCTGATAGTTTCCTCACTCGTAGAGACGTCCCGATCAAGATTTTTTCGGTTCCGATCCAATCAGATTTTTTTGAGGAGTGCTCTTTACAATACCGATCTGATACGTTTTTTTATAGCTCCGGTTGCGCCGTCTCTGTAATGTAGTGTCATGAAGGAAGTTTGTACCTTAGCTCCAAAAAGTCCATTCGACGACAAAACCCTTACCTACCCTTACGTTCTCTGAAATGCCTCCACCAGTGTTTGCTGCTGTAGCTTTGCCGTCTTGCGCTTGTAAATCTCAAAATCGTCTGGATGATTCTTTTGTAAGTGACGAATCAAATCGGTAGTGTTAAAGTGGCTCTGCTGGTTCCTCCACGAGGCGATTGCAGCGATTGCGTCGCTGTTTGACTCGTTTTGTTGTAGTGAAAAGTTCGACACAGCGGACATGGTGGAGTTTTGATTTACAGCTGCCATAAAGTGCATCAATACTGCAAAAACATGTGAAACTGGATAGGTCCAATCACGTGACTGAATCCGATACTGTCCGATACTCATAAAAGAGCCGGATCGGAATCCAATACCAATACCAATACTGAATATCGGATCGGGACATCCCTGCTCCCTTGGTCTGACATCCCTTGGTCTGAGAAAAGAACATAAATTGTCAGAATACAAAATGAACCTCACTGGACTAGCTCAAAGACGGTGTTGTTGGTTGTGAATTCTTCTGAATTTTGACGAGAATCTATTTCTTTCAGTATCCTGGTACTGACTGTTGCATACCTGTTTTTGAGAGCCAGATTAGTGACCCGACTAGAGGTTTTTGACCAATCTGGCAACACAACCTGAACCCTAACTTGGATTAGACAAAAGCATATGAATCAATATGGATACTTTGCACCTTATATCGTCAACATTCCCTGGGGTACCTTAAAAACATTTTCAACAGTGTTAATGTGTGCATTGTATCACTATGGTAACTCCTAAACATTCCACCGTTAGAGATACATGTAGAACGCCCCCAGCATGATGTCACTGCAAAGTATCAATATGAATACGAAATCTTGTGTGGTCTCAGAAACTAAGGCCTGGTCAGTGCTTCGATGGGAAACCACTGCGAATACCAAGTGCCACAGTGGGGCAACAGTGGCTTTAGCACAAACTGTTGTGTCCTTAGGCAAGACGCTTCACTCATCTTGTCTAGTATGAATGTGGCTTGTGTATGAGGTGGTTGGAGGGGTCAGTGGAGCAGATTTGCAGCCTCTCTTCTGTCGGTTTGTCCCATGGCAGCTGTGACTACAATAGTACAGGGCGTCCCAAAAAATCTCACATCTTTTCGCAGGCCAATAATTTTGGCAATTCTTGTTGAAATAACCTCAAATTTTCACAGACTATATAGAAACAGATCACAATTTTATATTTAATGTTTTATTTTTGTTCTGTTTTCACGTTGAGCCGTTCATTCCCGTTCACTTCTCTTAAGATGTTGATGTTGGTCTATCAGATCTTTTAGCCCTGCATAAGTATTGTTTCTCTTTAAATGTTTGGTATCAAGTCCAAATTTGTTTGCCATTTGTTGGTGAAGTTTTTCCAAATTTTGCAATGAAGGCTGCACAGTCTTGGGTGACTGTGTGCGAGCAGATTCCAAGACGTAAAATGACTTTTCTTTGGGAGTGAACGTCTCAACTTGAGAACAGAACAAAAATAAACCATTACATATAAAATCTTGATATGTTTCTATACATTCTGTGAAAATTTGAGGTTATTTCAATAAGAATTGCCAAAATTATTGCGAAATAACGTCAAATTTTTTGGGACACCCTGTATTTTACAACCAACAAGTATGAAATGAATGACTAATACAGTGTAAATAGTTTGTGTCTCTGGAAAGGCACTCTGTATATCTAATCTCTTGTCCAGTCATTTTTTTCTTTATGATTCCTTTACATCCAAATAACATTGACAGAAATGACAGAAATGATCCTTTCTAATGCAACATCTAACGCTCATCCGCTTTCTAAAATACATCGTACACGTATGATTGATTCAAACTGTCCAGAACTTTGTCTTGAAGTCTCCCTAATCCCCCTTACACATTTCCTCTGCACAGTTATAAATAAAGTTAAACGAAGCGTGCGGAATATTTGGCAAAACGTTCAGACATTTTCCATCAAATTTGTAAATCTGTGTTTGAAGTTCACCGCACACGAATCGCCCTCAACACTAACTTCATCTATCACCGCGATGGATCTTTTCCTGTCTACGGCGGAATGGCATCAGGGGTTTTTCCACAGATTATCGGTCCTTCTCTCAGACCTCCCTCACTCTTTCTTTCGAACACCAGATTCACAGTAGTGGATGTAGGGAGGATTCTGCACCTGTGTTTATAGGAGAGTCATACCGTCCAGCTAGAGAAAAATTATACGACATACTAAACATTTCAAACACGATTTTGATACTAAGGAACAGACTCAATAGTAAAAACACTTTATTTAGACGATAGCATGTGAGTTTCAACATTAAAGCTGCACTGTGTAACATTCTGGGTGATGTAACACCGTGGAGGAGTTTATGATATTAAACTTATCTATTTCCATGGACACCAGCTCAAACGTGTATCTAGTTTTGATACTAGTTTTAGTATTGATCTGTAGTATCTGATTTTCGATACTTTTGACAAACCCGCTGTACAAGGCTTTTGAAACTTGCATCTTGTTGGAAAGTTAACAGCATTCTGCATTTCATCTAAACTTTTACTTTTTAATGTAAAAATTTTGATTCATTTTGATGGATTATTGTTAGTTAAAGTCTCTGCCTCAAGTGGGGTGAAGGAAGTGTTTGGGGGTCCCTGCTTAGACCGCAGCCCCCGCAACCCAGCCTCGAAGAAGCGGAAGAAAATGGACGGATGGATTGTTCGTTAAAGTCGGCAGTCTGCGTTTGTCTGAAATGTTCCACAGTATAAGACATTATATAAGCTTATCTATCTCCATGGAGACAAGCAGGCCAAATTACAGGATTTATCTATAGAGAGGTGTTTTAAAAGTCATTTGTAGGAGTCAAAGCACCTGTAAGTGGAAAAAAATAAAATAAAATCTAGCCATATCAGTTTAATGCCATACTGTGGAACATTGCCAGCTAACAATATATCCATAATACAAACTCCTCCAACAGAAAGGCTACATAGTGCAGTTTTAATCTATGAAAATGATCGATTATAAAAAGTTCAGTGGTACATTTATGTGGGCGTGATGTGCAAAACTGTAAGAAAGGCTTCTTCATACATGCGCAGTGCAGTTTCCCTTTGGGCTCACATTGACCTCAGACCTCTGAACCCAGCTGGGACGGCCCTGTTCCTGTGGTGTGGAGCTCCCTCAACAAAATAAAGACTTTTCTCACAAGATAAACCAAGAGGAGGATGATACTGGGGTAAAAATAAATAAGAAAACATGGGAAAGTGCTACTAACCCAACGGCCTCATGGGTATTTGCTATAGATTTGCATGGACGATCGAAAACAAACTTTCGAATGTATTACAGACTTATTTCCAGATGAAGAAGAGGGCAGAGAACAGTATAGCTGGAGTGAGAAGCTACTGTAATTACAAACATTATCAAAAAGTAAGGTTAAGGTTAGGTTAAGGTATATTTATTGGTCTCCCGTAGGAGAAATTTGTCTTGGAAGGGGAAAACGCTGCTTAACACAACAGACAATGACAATAAATACATAGAAAAACATGTTAATAACAAACAGACTTCAAATGTTCAACACATCCGTACAGCATGAATGTTCACATACAATACTTCTCATACATACTGTCCAAATTCTCTGAGCCTTCAATTGCTTTGTTGAGACTCGGCTAATTGTCTGTTAATCAGGCTGATGGAGAGTGGTACAAACACGTTTTTAAGGCGGTTATATAAGTATCAAAAATATTCACGATAACTAAGGATTATTAAAAGTAAGCCAAAAAATATACCCAAAAATATTAAGATAATGATACTTTGCAGCTGATGTCAGTTAATGCTAACTAGAGGCACTGCCCTGTCTGAAGCCCTGTTACTCACAGACTATAATTTATAATTATAATTTATCATTTTAACACAATCTGACCAGAAACAACTAGGGCCGTGCAAAAATATTGAAAAATCAATATATTGTACTGCCTAATGTGATGATACAGTATTGATATCATGAGCTGCTGTATCGATATATCGCCAAGAGTATTTTTCAGTATGTTTTACAAAATTATTTTGTCACCGCGCTACAGTTTTGTTGCTTGTTTAGTGGAAGTAAACTCGTTTATGCGACACATTTGATATTTTCACGGTTCTGATGAGTTAAAAGGGTGTGTTTCATGTAGTGATAAGAATTTCATCTCTTTTTGGAGAGACAGTTCTTTTGGCTCTGCCTAATATAAAGAGCCGGCTCCTCAGATTTTCTGCTTCTTAAATTCATTTATCCCTTGAACTGAGTGCTACAAAATAAATTGTAAAGTATAAAAAAGTATAAAAATACCCTTCTCAATAGGCTATTATCACAGCGGCAGGAAGTGCGGCGATGTTGAGTCGCTCAACTTCCGGTCAATACTTTTCTACTTCAAAATCCCTGTGGAAAAGTGTTGCGTATTTTTGAGCAGCTTCATAAATCTGCCCCAACACCAAATCTTCATCCAACAAGGTCGACAAAGAACATATTCTGTCCATGAAGTATTTATCCACAATGATCAAGGGGAGAAAGACAAAAACTTAAAGGAAACAACAACAAGCATCAGTGAACTACTCCTGAGCAAAACTAATTAATTATGGTCATGAATAAAACATAAATAACTTGTTCACTCAAACTGATTCTAGAATTTAAATTAACTTGATTTTGTGACGTCGATATTAGCATAGACTGAGAGATTTGTGCAGTTTAAATGGTCGACATTTAATCTGTGAACATCTATAGCATTTAAACTGCACAAATCTCTGTCTATGGTAATATATCAACATCACAAAATCAATAATAGCCTAGTAGACAAACTTTTACAGTTCCCTCCCAATGAGGAGCCGGCTCCCATTGTTCACTTCAAAGAGCCGGCTCTAAGACCCAGAACGTTTGCGACCAACACGTCACTAGTTTCATATGAACTTTGCACAAGAAGTGGTTTAACAAAGACTTTTAGTATCACAAATGATTTAGCCTTTATTTTTTTCCTGAACTGTATCAAAGCGATTTGAACTATATCAAATTGAAGCGAAAGTGCACTGTATCGAGATATGTATTGTACTGTGGCCTATGTATCGAGGTATATATGGTATCGACAGCTTCTTAATGATACAAGTCCCATTACAGTCACAAGCTTTTTAGTTAGTCACTTTTTAAAAAATCAAACTCCTAAACAGGACCATGAACGCTTGTATTTATCTCCTGAAAATGTGCCGTTTAAATCGATCTAAAAACTTGATCAGGCTGTGTGGTAATATAATGAGTGTAATGTGTCACAATGATAACAGCTGAACATTTTTCCATAGACATACATGCAGTAGTCACAAATTTTTAAGTGGAGTTGCCTACACACTACTGGGCTTTGGTTGCGAGCTACTTGTGAAACCAGAGCTGCCGTGAGCTAGACTGACAGACCGCTAATCGCTCACACACACACCACAGTCATAAATAAAATAGGTGGTGAAGTGACTTGCCCAAGGACACGAAAACAGTTTGCACAGGTCAGAGCTGGGATTTAACCACTAACCGTCACCGCCCTGCTTTTACACAATAAATATAATCCGCTGTTCCAAACCACCGAAATGTACGGCGCTTTATTATGCACCAGACTTTTGTAGTACATGGGTCATTCGATATTGAGATTCAAGTCATTCCTTCGGTGCTGCGGTCAGTTCCATACCACACCAACATGTCCGCCGCCCGTCTCTGTATCTGAGCCTTTATGTCATGTTTCACCACAATAAAATTGATCTGTCCTGGTCCAAACCCAGTACTGCACATGGCCGTCTCTGTATCGGAGTCTTCATACTGTGTTTCACCACAACAACCTGATCTGTCCCGGTCCAAACATGTCCGCTGCTCCGTCTGTGTCTTTGAGCTTCCATGTCGTATTTCGCCACAATAAACCCAGTCTGTCGAGGTCCAACTCCAACAATCCACATGAAATTATACCACACCAACATGTCCGCCGCCTGCTTCTGAGCCTTTATGGCCACATAACAGCACAACCTGATCGGTCCTCGTCCAAACTCACTAATAGACAAGACTGGAACCACCTTCAACAGACATAAAAGCTTAGTTTGTTTTTACCTCTGTCGACTTTTAAAAGGTCCATCCAGAGTATTACTACAGTACTACAGGATCATTGCACGTGCTTTTAACACTTTTATAGCTTTAACCTGCAAATGTTTCACTGCCGCATGTTTCTATTCACTGTTTCATGTTACGATTGATGTGTGAGTGTGTTCTGATTGTGCTGCCTCTTGGTCAAGTTGTCATTGCAAATGAGAAGCTGTTCTCAACTGACTTACCTGGTAAAATATAGAATAAATAAATTCAATTAAATAAACATTAGGGTGGTCCTTTAGATTAGAACCCTGCATTTGGTTCCATATCTGACCAAAATATTTGGGTCCACATTTTATGCAAATTAATACATATTTAGAGGTTGCTCAAGACTCTTGAAAATTGCCCCATAAACCCTTAAAAAAGCTGTGTGCGCATTTTGGCAACAGAAGTGTCATTGTTCCCCATTCATTCCGACTCATTCAGACTGAACATGGACAGAAGAAGATGGAAATAAAAACATTTCCAGCACCAAAATGTCTGGTTGTTGTGTGTGTGGTTGTCAGAATCGATATTCTACCGGAGGACTAAAGTGTTCAAGTTTTACTCACTGATCGAACAAGGATCTGGCAGTCGAACACCACTTGTCAAAGTCAGCATGTTGAGGAAATTTCGCAATCTTTAGATGATAATCCTTTCGCAGACCTCGACAAGCCACTGAGTTCTGCTATACGGTTGCCAAAATGCGCGTGCAACTGTGCCTACGTCATCAGTTTACTCACACTAAAAGGGTCTATAGGGCCTATACTATAACATTATGAACCAAATAAATAAGTTATATTACAATAATTTGTCATTTTATTCTGCAAACACAAACTGGAACTTGCATAAAATTACTTAGAAAGTCCATAATGTCCATAAAAAGTTATTTGTAAATGCAAAATTTGTCCATTTCCAGGAAACTTCATGCAGCTTGAGCAACCTCTAAAACATCTCCTTTTTCCCCAAGTTTCTTCCTAAATCATCGTTTGGATTCTAAAAACCTAATGCAGGGTTCTAATGGAGGTTATCTGAAACTTTATTTTTTACCATGCTTTGATGGACCACCCTTACATGACACTGAACCACACCAAGATGTCCGCCGCTCCGCTTCTGTATCTGAGCTTCTATGTCGCGTTTCACCACAGTAAACCATCTCTTCTGGTCCAAACCCAGTACTACACATGAAATTATACCACACCAACATGTCCGCCGTTCCGCTTCTGTATCTGAACTTCCCTGTTGTATTTCACCACAAAAAAAAAAAAGATCTGTCGAGGTCCAACTCCAACACTGCACATGAAATTTTACCACACCAACATGTCCGCCGCTCCGCTTCGGTATCTGAGCTTCCGTGTCGCGTTTCACCACAGTAAACCATCTGTCCTGGTCCAAACCCAGTACTACACATGAAATTATACCACACCAACATGTCCGTCGCTCCACTTCTGTATCTGAGCTTCCGTGTTATATTTCACCACAAAAAAAAAAGATCTGTCGAGGTCCAACTCCAACACTGCACATGAAATTATACCACACCAACATGTCCGCCGCTCCGCTTCTGTATCTGAGCTTCCGTGTCGCGTTTCACCACAGTAAACCATCTGTCCTGGTCCAAACCCAGTACTGCACAAGAAATTATACCACACCAACATGTCTGCCGCCTGCGTCTGTATCTGAGCTTCCACATCACATTTCGCCACGATAAACCGACGTGTCCTGGTCCAAACCCAGTACTACACATGAAATTATACCACACCAACATGCCCGCCCCTCCGTCTCTGTCTGAGCTTTCATTTTGTGTGCACGTCTCAAGGTTTCTGGGTAAACTCTCAGTCGACCACATGCATAGATTAACATACTCACGACTCTCCATTCACCACAGAAATAACAAAGAAACGTCTTCAAAACAAAGGAAAGTCAATGGCAGCACTGTTCCAGGCACCGGCAGACTGAGCAAATGCACAAAGCCCCATTCTAAAATATACTGTTTTATTTAAAGATTTAAACCTGCACGATTTCACAGAAGCAGAAAGTTAAAACCACACTTCGGAACATTCTCCATGGAGATAGATATGTTTTATGCCGTACTGTGGAAGATTATAGCCAAAGGACCAACATTTCTACTGAGACAAAAAGGTGCAAATACAAAATCCGTGTTTTTCTACATTTTTAGTGCAACAAAAACATCCAACATGAAAATAAACATGCATTTTTTGGGCTTAAAGGTTACATAGTGGGGCTTTAATATGGAAACATACATAGAGACTTACATTACGCTCTAATGTAATGTGAATAAGCAATACTTTGAAGCCTTAAAGATGCATTGTGTAACTTTTCTTTTTTCACAGTATGGTTTAAACCTTTCTGTCTTCATTAGGGGTGTGCAGAAATATCGAAATATTCATATATCGTATTATTTAATGTAATGATATCATGGGCTGTTGTATTGAAATATTGTCAAGAGTATTTTTTGGTATATTTTATGAAATTATTTTGTTACAATGCTACAGTTTTGTTGTTTGTTCAGAGGAAGGAAACTCGTTTATGTGACACAGTTGACATTTTCACTGTTTTGATGAAAAATTTAAATTAAAATGGGCATTTTTCGTGGTTTAACAAAGACTTTTAGTTTCACAGCCATGATTTAGCCATTATTTTTTTCTGAACTGTATTGAACCGATTTGAAATATATTGAATCAAAAGTGCACTGTATCAAGACATTTATCGTATCGCAGGCTATTTTTCAAGTTATGTATTGTATCGGCAACTTCTTAATGATAAACAGCCCTAATCTTCATGGAGACCAAACCAGACTCTACAGAAGTTAGAAGTCAGATCTGTGGAGAGGCGACCCCGCTCACAGTCACAATGTCTGTTTTTCTAGGTATTTTTGAGCTTTAAAAGCACCTGTAATTGAATAAATGTAAAGCAGAGCTGTTTAACATCACGGAACTTTCCAGGCAGAGCAACGATATAACCATAGAAACAACCCAAAAGTTACACAGTGCACCTTTCAGAAGGACATAATTCCTGGATTTTCTTAAACGAGGACCCAAAAGAACAGATCTCCCACAGAGCTACAAACAGCCCTGGCTAACTTCACAAAAAGCTCTTCCCATCTCCAGTCGGTCCTAATTAAAAGTCCGTCCTGTTGTCATGTTGAATGCGGCTTGGGTCTGTGTGCGGGGCTCATTTCCTGTTTGGTGAAATGGAGAAAGATGGAGGATCTCTGAATGAAATGAACTGAGGGAAGCGTTATCGGAGCCTGGATGGAGCTGGATGTTATGCACGCTCACAAATGATACAGGAGATATGCTGATACAGGCTTATGAATGTCACGGCCGGGCTTATCCACCTGCCGAAGAATACGAGATATGCTGCTTGTTTCTATATGGAGATGTCATTGCTCTGGTTAGAATGTTCCACTGTGTGACATTAAACAGCTCTGCTTTGCATTTATTCAATTACAGGTGGATTTATAGCTCAGAAATACCTTGAAAAACAACATTCTGACTGTGAGCGGGGTCGCCTCTCCACAGATCTGACCTGTAACTTGGTCTGGTTCGGTCTCAGTGGTAATAGAAAGGTTTAACGCCGGACTTGTCCAAACAAAGCAGGTCTGTGTACTAGAGCTGGGCGGTATGACCAAAAATTGATATCACGGTATTTTTTAAAATTATCACGGTATCACGGTATTTAACGGTATTTTTGTCTTTGGCTAAGTGGAGTGTGATAGAGTTGGTAATATCATTCCAACGTTTGCTTTTCTTGTCATAGACGGTCCCTTTAGACGGAGTGCGCGGAGCCGTGCCCGGGCGAGAGAGCGTAGAGCGCGAGTGCGCGGAGCCGCGCCCGAGCGAGAGCGCGGGTGCGCGGAGCCCCGCTCTTAACCTTTTTCGCCGGGCACGGCTCACGCGCACCCGCTCTCCGCTCTCGCTGGCGTGGCTCCGCGCACTCCCGTTCTCCGAAAAAGGGAGCCGTGTCACAAAACACTACACAGACGGTCCCTTTAGCAAACGCGCCTACCAGGGACGTCTGTGTAGTGTTTTGTGCTGCAGTGCCAACGTTACGCAGAGATTGGGGAGAAGATGCAGATTTTACTTTCATGCAATCTTCGTATTCCAGGATATGATTGTGGCGGAGGTGGTGAAGCAAGTTGCTTGTGTTGCCTCCTGCAGCTAAAACATTAGCTCGACAACACTTACAGATGATGCGTGTTTGATCCGCGTCAGATTTTTTAAAACCGAAGTATTTCCAAACAACAGACACGGCTCCCTTTTTCGGAATGAGTTCTGTGTCTGTGTCATTTTCTTCGTCCATACTCACCACTCAACTCACTATCCTTACCTGGCTTGTTGGCTTGTTTGGTGTAACACTGAAAAACAGCCCCCGCTCAATCTACCGCTGTGCGACGTTCCGCCGCTCTGTGTTGCCGACATATGCGCGCACACACGGTATGGCGGTAAATAAAAAATTCATATCATAAAAATAAAAATTACCGGTATACCGGTTCAAACGGTATACCGCCCAGCCCCACTGTGTACCATTCGTTCTTTTGAATTTCAATTAAGAACCAAAAACAATAAAATGGGAAAACAGTTTATTTCATTATTCCATTTTAGTGTCAAACAAAAAACAGATTTCGACCTTTATTTCCAAATTTTAATCAAGTTTATTTCAGATATCACCAATCAAAAAAGAGTCATTGTGCCTATTTCAAGTTTGATATTTTATTCTCGCTGGTTTATTTGTCCTGGAAGTTCTGCTGCTAGAAGGATTTACCTGAAAAATTCTTGCATTTTTGTGGACAAACACGTCCTCTTCCTTTATAGCGACGCATTTACTTCCTCGTCTTAGAAAGTCATTGTTGAACTCCATGACGAGAAACAGGAAGCAGCGATAAACTCTCCTTTGTTCAACTGACTCTGAATTCCCACACGGCGCGCTAAGCAGCATAAACCAGAGAGAATAAAATATCAAAACTGAAATAGACTATTTTTGATGAGTTTATTTGAAATAAACTGTAAATTAAATATTGGAAATAGAGGTCAAAATCTTTTTTTTTTTTTTATTTGTCATGAAAACAGAATAATAAACGGTTTTCCCATTTTATTGTTTTTCATTCTTAATTGGAATTCAAAAGAACAAATGGAGAAAAGCATTTGACAGACTCTCCATCAGGTCCACTATGAAAGTTTCCTGATGGGATTCTGTCATCTGCTTCCATGGAGATAATATTGTGAGACCTGAAATGTTCCAGAGTATGTTATTAAACTTAACTTATCTCTTTTCTGATTATCTTATCTTATTTTTAAACCAGACATATTTGTAAGTGAATAAATGCAAGGTCATGATGTGGGACATTCCAGCCAAAGCAGTAATATCTCCATGACAGACCCTTCACCAGAAATGTTACGCAGTGCACCTTTAAAATAATGATGTGAGTTCAGTTTAGTCCTGGTATAAGCTTCGTCTGGTATTGTTTTAGTCCAGGTTTAGTCACAGTTTTGATGTGTGCAAGTGCGTGTATATGAGTATATATACAAGTCCAGATGCACCTTCTGCTGGAGATCAGTAAATCTGTGCATCATTTTTCTTATGTGGAAGAGACTCGCACTACCAATATTTAACTTAAATTTACAGTTACAGCTTAAGGTTTACTTTTGACAATACTTTGTGTAGATATATGACATCGATGGCAAGTCATATGTTTTGGTTAGATTTCCGTTTGTCTCTTTGTATTTGTATAAAAAAGAAAGAAAACATTTCTTTCTGAATTGAAATGTGTATTATATTGTTTTGTTTTTTTAGTACAGCCAACAAAAGCACATATACCAGAGTCTCTTTCCTGGTTCCTCAAACACACAGGACCTGGTTACTACAGTAAACAGCAGCTCAAACCAACATTCACACTTTAATCAGATCAGTACCCACATCTGGACTGAACACAGACAACTAGTCTCTATTTAAACTACATTATAACTCCTTTAGTCTGACCTCACTTCGTAACCATAGCAACAAATCCACATTTTCTATCATAAAAACATAAAAATAAACTTGCAAATTTGATGTGTCTGTCTGTTGCTGATCTATCTGTAATTGCAATCAAGGTTCTGAAAAGGTCCTGCTGACTCTGCCCCAGTGGGAAATCTTTAGGTCTATATATACGTATATATTCTCATATGCGACTCATATACTACTACACCATTATAAGTTGTGTGGTTATGATAAGACGGGAATCCAACCTAAAAATATATATCCAAGTCTCACGATACGATATCGTCACAGTACGAACCTCACGGTACGATATTCACTGCAATATCTTGGGAAAGCTCATGATATTACGATATTCTACATAATAACAAGACTACTACTACTACTACTACTACTACTACTACTACTACTACTACTACTACTACTACTACTACTACTACTACAGCTACTACTACAACTACTACTACGACTAGTACAACAACTACTACTACTACTGCAACTGCTACAACTACTACCGCTACTACTACTACTACAACTACTACTACTACAACTACTACTCCAACTACTACCACTACTACTACTACTGCTGCAACTACTACTACTGCAACTACTACTACAACTACTACCACTACTACTACTACTGCAACTACTACTACTACTACTGCTGCAACTACTACTACTACTACTACTACGACTACTACAACTACTACTACTACTACTACAACTACTACAACTACTGCAACTACTACTACTACCACTACAATAATAATAATAATAATAATAATACAAATTGAATAATAATAATAGCATGTGATGGACCCCTCGCTCGTAAAGTGACGCAGTGCATCTTTAACAGCTCCAGCCAAACTTCAGCCGTTCGTATATTTCGAAACCACACCGCTGTTGCCGGAACTGCTCTAACAATCTACTTCCTCGCTCACTCCGCTGATGTCTTCCTAGCGGTTCGATGTTTGTCTTAATCCACGGACTCCCTTCCAGATCTCCGTCCTCTTCTGGTTTCAATTAAGTGCGCCTAGAGCCCGGCAGATAAGCTCCAGTCTGTACGCACATAGAAGGATCCTAATGAGTGCTCGGCGGGCCACTGTTTCACTCTGACGACAGATAGCAGCAGATAACAGCCAGATAGGCCGCCTTTATCGGCGACGTTAGCGGGAAGGGGATTAGCCGTTAGCATTAGCACATGCGTGACTTGATACGGATGCTAATGATGCATAACGGATGTGCTTATCCCGCCCGCGAATGCGCGAATAAGAGAGTGGGAAACAAAGCGACGGCGGCGGGGATGGCGGACGTGAGTTGGCCCTGGAGCTGTCGTCCGCCGGCGCAGGGGAGGTTTCCTGGTTCAGTGTTTGTAATGAGCTTTGGCTGGTTTGTCGTGTGTGGCATGCTAATCGGGGAGATCTTGACGTAATGGCCGGAATGTTCTACCTTGTGGCATTAAATTTAGTTCTTATCTCCATGGAGAGAATAATAATGACAATAATACTACTACTATGACTAATACTATTACTACGACAATACTACTACTACTACTACTACTACTACTACTACTACTACTACTACTACTACTACTACTACTACTACTACTAAAAAGATTTAATACAAAAGGCATCCAATCCTGGTTTAATCTTGGTTTAATCCTGGTTTAGTCCTGGTTTAATCCGGGTTTAGTCCTGATTTTATCCTGCTTTAATACTGGTTTATTCTTGGTTTAATCCTGGTTTAGTTCTGGTTTAATGCTGGTTTAGTCCTGGTTTAATCCTGATTTAGTACTGGTTTAATCCAGGTTTAGTCCTGGTTTAATCCTGGTTTAGTTGTGGTTTATTCATGGTTTAATCCTGGTTTACTCCTGGTTTAACCCTGGTTTAATCCTGGTTTGGTTTAATTCTGGTTTAAATCTGGTTTAATCCTGGTTTACTCCTGGTTTAATCCCAGTTTAGTCCTGGTTTAACCCTGGTTTAATCTTGGTTTGGTTTACTCCTGGTTTAATTATAGTTTAGTCCTGGTTTAATCCTGGTTTAGTCCTGGTTTAATCCCAGTTTAATCCTGGTTTAATCCTGGTTTAGTTCTGGTTCAATCCTGGTTTAATCCTGCTTTAATCCTGGTTTAATCCTGCTTTAGTCCTGGTTTAATCCTGCTTTAGCCGTTAATGATCCATAACGTATGTGCTTATCCCTCTCGTGAATGCGCACAGAGACCGGGGAAAGCAAAGCTCCGGTGGTGTCAGACACGAGTTAGCCCTGGAGCTAGAATCCTGGTTGGATGTGTGTAATTGGCTTTGACTGGGTTTGTCGTGTGTGTCGTGCTAATTGTGTTTACCATGAATACGACGCTTCGGCTAATCTGTCGACAACTCCTAAAGAGAGTGTTTTTAGACGTGGAAAGAGGAGGAGCGGCGGCTGTCGAGGCACGGTGCGCACTGAGATTTAGTTGTTTTACTGATTATAGATGCACTGTGTAATTTTTCTGCTCGTCTCCATGGAGATGTCATAGCTTTGCCTTGAATGTTTCACAGTATGGCATTAAACGTGTCTATCTTGCATGTGTTCAGTTCGGTAGTTCATTTGATACACAGGGTTTGTCCACAGACAGAACCTGAAGGTTGGCAGTTCGAATCCTGCTCTCGACATTCTGCAGAACATCCTGGTTGAGCGGTCGGATCCACTGAACCACAGGTCGATGGTACAATTCCAGCTTCCACAGATGAATGCTGTTGGTGTGTCCTTGGGCAAGACATTTAAACCCAGTGTCTGCATACACCGGTGTATTAGTGTGTATGTCATATGTGATGTAAAGCAGCGGCCCCCAACCTTTTTTGCCTTTTTTACGCCACAGACCAGTTTAATATCAACAATATTTTTACGGACCGGGGGGTACGGTTCCCAGTACTGACGTCAGACTATATTTTCACAGGCCGAAACAAAAAAACGAAACGAAATTGAGGACAAGGTGGAAAAGCGTTATATAAAAATATGACCGTTTAGCCTTCTTACTCTGAGAAGGTTTGCCACTCCATAGATCTGATCTGTAGCTTTGCTTGGTGGCGTTAGCTGCTTTTCTCTAGATACATTTAATGACATACTGTGGAACATTGCAAAGCGGTAACATGGAGACATAGTGTCAAAAACTTCGGAAATGTGGTTGCTTTTGTACATTGATGACGAAACTTTACATTTACATATGGCAAAATAAATGATGATGATGCAAACTAAATATAATTTTAACCCAATTTCTTTCTTTTTTGTGTTGCACTGTACTATGGTCGTACAAACTCATAATAATGATGAAGAAGCCACAGAAGTTCATATCGTTTATGATCATATCAAATTAAGCAAAATAAGAATGAAGAATGTAAGGATTGTTTTTTTCTGGTTATGGTTGTACAAACAATATTGTTAACAAAGGCATAAAAGTGTATTGTTTATTAAAAAAACACAATGATAATGGAAAAATGTAAGGATATTATTTGTAATGACAAAGAAAGCACAAAATGTGTCATTTATGAGCATATGAAAATAAAGGTAACATTAAAGAAAGGCATGTGTTTAGTTAATAGTCGTGTTTACTTGTGTATCTAGTCTTTTAGGTGTTTCTGTAAGATTCGATTTTTATCGTCTGGTAACACATGTGCTTTTGAGAGTGACATTATCTCACCTTATCATACTGTGTACTGTGTAATATCTGGATAGTTTTTATTTTCATATTGAGATCCTGGATTCTCGCTGAGCCTCTTGACAGACAGGAAAAAATATAACTACAATCAGGTTTGTTTATTGACTCCATGTTAGCATGAAGAGAAGCAGAGAGGCTCTGATTGGATAAAAATGTCTGTCTCAGGCAGATGCTTCCTTATGGTTCTCATCCAGCCTTATTTATTTTCAGATTTGCTTTTCTGACAGCATAAAGTGAAAGACATTCTTCAGAACTACAGGGGATAAAAGGGCTTTTTGCAGGCCCGTTGAGAGAAATTTGAGGGCCCGGGGCACGAGGACTCACATGGGCCCCCGTAATATTAATGAATAGGCAGAGGTTCCAATTCCGGGGCCCGGTGTTCTGTCGAAATGGGCTACCTCATCGAAATGAGCGACCCGAAGCTTAAATCAGCAGTGACATCTATTCATTCATACACCCCCATTGAAGTAAGATACCTTACTTTTTTCTGTTTATAGTTGTATAGTGGCGGCACGGCAAGAAGGTTGCGGGTTCGATCCCCGGGTCGCCCGGGCCTTTCTGTGTGGAGTTTGCATGTTCCTCCCCGTGTCTGGATGGGTTTCCTCCGGGTACTCCGGTTTCCCCCATCAACTCAAAACATGCCCGCACCCTATGAACTAACATCAAGGACCATGTTGTCCACCCTCCTGTGGGCTCACCACCTGCAGAGGGGTTCATAGGGGGGGTCAGGTCCTATGAGTATTGGGCAGCAAGCTGCCCCCTCGACCCAGCTGGATTAAGCGGGAGAAGATGGATGAATGGATGGATAGTTGTATAGTTCCAATAAAGTGAACCCTCCGAATTTTACTACATATTTCTTTGGATTAAAGACAGCGGGTTTGATGCTGTTTGCACACAGTGATCACACTTTATACCTTAGTTATTTAGTCAAATTTCAACTCATTAATATGAATATGTGTAGTTCATTTGCACATCTGTATTACATGATCAAATAGAGCTCAGACTAAAGGGAGCACATATCGACAGGCCAATTTAACCAATAATCCCTCCCTCCCTCTGTAGAATCACCATTATTCACTCATTTATATGAATATGTGCAGAGGAGCTCATTTCGACAGGTCTGTATCTTCTATCAAATAAGGCTCCCACTGTATAAGAGAAAGAAATGACTGGAAACACTGAAATCTTTACATTATATATATAATATTTAATGCTAAAATCATAGGTTTCAGTGTGAATTTCCTATTATAATACAGTGATATTTTATTTACACAGCGCTTGTTTAAACAAAGTTACAGCATTTCTACACATGGAAACAAAATAAAAAACGATGTAATGAAAATATGTAATATAACAATAAAATCAAATATTAAATCCAAACTATTCAATCATCTAACGTAGGTATTCTGTCCTAAATCTAACATGCACACGTTGATGTTTACAGGTTTAACTGGTCAAAACATACAATAAAACCTATACACTCTTAAAATGTTACTTGTTTCTCCACTTTGGGAGCTCAAATCGACGGGTAGCTCAAATCGACGGGTAGCTCAAATTGACAGATAGCTCAAATCGACGGGTAGCTCAAATCGACAGAACCAACAGACCACTTTGTCCCTTCCTAGTGACTCCCCTGGATACTTCACTTATTTTGGTTCCCTTACACTAAAAATATTTAACTAAAAATACATTCTGGTTCTAGTGAAAGTGTGTGGAGTTTAAAAACACAGTGGAGCACTTCCTGGACTCCCAAACAGGGAGAAAGAACTAAATCTGCAGGGTTTGTGTGTTAAACACGTGTGAATGAAACAAAACCCAACTCCAGGTCTGTTTGTGACGAGGAAACGACGTTATAACGGCAGAAAACGGCGTCATCTTGGCCCTTTAAACTACAAATGAACCAAAACGAAACGCAGGAGCGGCTTAAATCTTGAGCCGAAATCAGAGCAACCCTGGATCCCACAGATTTCCTCACGTCTCCGCCGCCGTCCGTCTCATTCATGCGTTTGTCCGACAGATCAGTGCTACATTCTGCTGCTGTCAGTCAGAGCTGCCCGAAACCATGTCAAACCTTCACACTCTTCTACAGACTCTCGGCCTTTGGTCCCGGGGCCCTCACCTCCGGCCCTGCTTCCATTTGTCCCGCCGAGAGAGAGTGAAGGAGTTTTACCTCCGTCTCACCTCTCCTGCCTCCAAGGAATGTGGGCGAGCGAAGGTTGTGCAACGCGGAACGACATCTAACACTGACACGCTCAATTAGGAAAGAGAAGGAGAGAGAGGAGAGGAGAGGAGAGAGGGAAAGAGGAGGGGCAGAGAGAGGGAACGAGGGAGAGGAGAGAGGGCAGAGAGAGGGAAAAGAGGGAGAGGAGAGAGGGCAGAGAGAGGGAAGGAGGGAGAGGAGAGAGGGCAGAGAAAGGGAGAGAGGGAGAGGAGGGGAAGAGAAAGGGAAAGAGGGAGAGAGGAGGGGCAGAGAGAGGGAAAGAGGGAGAGGAGAGAGGGCAGAGAAAGGGGGAGAGGAGGGGAAGAGAAAGGGAAAGAGGGAGAGGAGAGAGGGCAGAGAAAGGGAGAGAGGAGGGGCAGAGAGGGGGAAAGAGGAAGAGGAGAGAGGGCAGAGAGAGGGAAAGAGGGAGAGGAGAGAGGGCAGAGAGAGGGAACGAGGGAGAGAGGAGGGGCAGAGAGAGGGAAGGAGGAAGAGGAGAGAGGGCTGAGAGAGGGAAAGAGGAAGAGGAGAGAGGGCAGAGAGAGGGAATGAGGGAGAGAGGAGGGGCAGAGAGAGGGAAGGAGGGAGAGGAGAGAGGGCAGAGAAAGGGAGAGAGGGAGAGGAGGGGAAGAGAAAGGGAAAGAGGGAGAGGAGAGAGGGCAGAGAAAGGGAGAGAAGAGGGGCAGAGAGAGGGAAAGAGGAAGAGGAGAGAGGGCAGAGAGAGGGAATGAGGGAGAGAGGAGGGGCAGAGAGAGGGAAGGAGGGAGAGGAGAGAGGGCAGAGAAAGGGAGAGAGGGAGAGGAGGGGAAGAGAAAGGGAAAGAGGGAGAGGAGAGAGGGCAGAGAAAGGGAGAGAAGAGGGGCAGAGAGAGGGAAAGAGGAAGAGGAGAGAGGGCAGAGAGAGGGAAAGAGGGAGAGGAGAGAGGGCAGAGAGAGGAAAAAGAGGGAGAGAGGAGGGGCAGAGGGAGGGAAAGAGGAAGAGGAGAGAGGGAAAAGAGGGAGAGAGGAGGGGCAGAGAGAGGGAAAGAGGAAGAGGAGAGAGGGCTGAGAGAGGGAAAAGAGGGAGAGAGGGGGGCAGAGAGAGGGAAAGAGAGAAGGAGAGAGGGCAGAGAGAGGGAAAAGAGGGAAAGAGGAAGAGGAGAGAGGGCAGAGAGAGGGAAAAGAGGGAGAGAGGAGGGGCAGAGAGAGGGAAAGAGGAAGAGGAGAGAGGGCTGAGAGAGGGAAAAGAGGGAGAGAGGAGGGGCAGAGAGAGGGAAAGAGGAAGAGGAGAGAGGGCTGAGAGAGGGAAAAGAGGGAGAGAGGAGGGGTAGAGAGAGGGAAAAGAGGGAGAGGAGAGAGGGCAGAGAGAGGGAAAGAGGGAGAGGACAGAAGGAGAGAGGGAAAGAGGGAGAGGAGAGAGGGCAGAGAGAGGGAAAGAGAGTAGAAGAGAGGGCAGAGAGAGGGAAAGAGGGAGAGGACACAAGGAGAGAGGGAAAGAGGGAGAGGAGAGAAGGAAGAAGAGAGTGAGAGAGAAGCGGGGGGCAGAGAGAGGGAGGAGAAAAGGAAGGGATAGAAAGGGGATGGGAATCGATCTGGGAATCGAACCAGGGACCTTGCTGTTGTTGCGCGGCGGCATCGTAACCACTGCCGGACCCGACTCTACCTCGGGCCTTCCAGACTTTTCCGTGGTTCTGGAGGTGATGCATTTGGTCGTACATTCGGCCTCCGTACACCCACTGTGTTGATGCAGGAGCTGAGCCACTCTCCTACATTTCCCAGCATGCCTCAGGACGCTCGTGACCCCTCCAGCTGCTGCGGAACCCCTGACCAGGTTGCCATGGATACTGTGACCTCTGACTCAGTAGATGCAGAATACAAGTTCATTATTCCAGCTTCAAAACGTGGGAATAAACTCAACAGTATTAGTGTTGGTTTAGGTATTTCACACATAAAATTAAAGAAAATATCATTTGTTCCATTAGATTTTGAATGTTAACACTTTGAAAAGGTACGCTTAAAATTTCAACAAATTAAATTCGGAATAAACACTTTTTTTTTTAAAGTTAAAATTCAAAGTGAGGAATTCAGCGGCATTTGAAATTCAAAATCTAGTGAAAAAAAAGATAGTAACAAAAGACACATTTAGATTGTTGATCCCTGTGTTAAGAGCAAAGAAGAGACAAAACAGAGAGATAGAGGAGAGAAGGATTGAGTGAGGGAGGGAGGAGGACGGAGAGAGAGAGAGACAAGAAGAAGAGACAGGAGGAGGACAGAGGAGTGAGAGAGAGAGGGAGGAAGAAGAGAGAAATGAAAAAGAGCGGTGAGTTAGAGAGAGGAGGAGAGAGAGAAGAAAGAGTGAGGGAGGGGGACAGAGGAGAGGAGAAAGAGAGGGATGAGAAGGGAGGGAGAGAGAAGAGAAAGACAGATGAAAATGAGCAGGGATGTGGAGAGAGGAGACCCGAGTGAGAGGGGTGGCGCAGAGAGAGAGAAAGAGGGAAGAGGATAGAAGAAGAAGAAGAAGAAGAGAGAAAGAGGGAGGAGGAGAATAGAGGAGGAGAGAGTGGGGGAGAGAGAAGTGAAGGAGGAAGAGAGAGAGAGAGATAAAGAGAAATATTGAGTGAGGGAGGAGGAGAGAGTGGGAGAGGAAGAGAGAAAGAGAGAGACAGACAGAAAGAAAGCATGAATGAGGGAGGAGGAGGGAGAGAGAGAAAGAGAAATATTGAGTGAGGGAGGAGAGGGAGAGAGTGGGAGAGGAAGAAAGAAAGAGGGAGGAGGAGAAAGGAGGCAGGGAGAGAGAAAGCGAGAGACAGAGAGAAAGGGAGAGAGTGAGCGACAAGAAGAGAGGAGGAGGAGAGTGCAGGGGAGAGAGAGAGTGAAGAGGGAAGAGAAAGGAGGGAGAGAGAGATAAGTAGAAGAGAAATGAGGAGAAAAAGAGAGAGAGGACAGAGAGAACGAAAGAGGAGGAGGAGAGAGAGAGGAAAGGGGGAAAAGAGAGAAGAAGAGAAAGGAGGAGAAAGAGAGAGGAAAGAGAGAGGAGGAGGACAGAGAAAAGAGTGGACTAGAAAAAGAGAGTGAAGGGGAAAAAGAGAGGAGAGAGAAGAAGAAGTAGAGAAAGGAGTAGAAAGAAAGAGAGGAAGAAGAGAAAAAGAGAGGAGAGAGTGGAGGAGAGTGTGGCAGAGAGAGAAAGTGATGGGGGACAGGAGAGCCGGGAAAGAGAGAGAGACAATCCGAAGAAGAAAACGAAGGAGAAAAAAGACTGAGAGGACAGAGCAAAAGAGGGAGGATAAGGGAGGAGGCAGGGAGAGAGAAAGAGAGAGATAGAGCGAAAGATTGAGTGGGGTTGGAGGAGGGAGGGAGATAAGAAGAAGAAGAGAGAAAGTGAAGGGGGAGGAGTTAGCAGGGAGAGAGAGAGAGAGAAATGAAAAATGAAAAACAGGAGAAAGTGTAGGAGAGAGAGAGAGAGAGAGAGAGAGAGAGGAGCAGGAAACGACAGAGGAGACAGAGGAGGAGAGACGAGATAAGAGGACGGTGAAGGTTAAACTCCAGCGGGGCCAGATGTTGAGTTCAGCGGGACACTGGTCACATGACACAGCACCAGAAAAGAGAGAGAGAGAGAGAGGAAGAGAGAGGACGGCCTTTCTTTCTTTCTTTCATAACTCACACCATCCATGCATTAGAAATTTGACTTTTTTTTGTGTCTGTCCTTTGAAAACACCGGAATGAGTTTATTGATACAAATTTTGTCCTTCAAACTACATTAACGGAAGGAAGGGCAAGAAAACAAACAACAGAAGATCGTTTTATTGCTGAATGTTGCGTCCGCTCGTCTCACCGCTGATATCCACGTCGTCTTTATTACTCCGGCCGCGTAACTCCCTTCATTTTGCTTCCACGCAGGAAAACAATAAACCCTTTCTTTCCCTTCCGACAACAGCACAAGTTCATCCCGTAATATCTGAGAATATCAGCGGAGGTGCGGCGCCGGGGTGTCCAGTCCATCGTTTTGCAGGTATCTCATCTCAACTGAGTTTTTCCAGGTAGCGTCCGACAGGAGTTCGTCCCCGTACGGGCCGTCAGCGCGTTATCTCCACTTTCACCGAACCAGTCTGCACGGAAAAAATGTGGCACCTGGTCAAGGGCGTAGGTTTGGTCTCAGCGTTGGTTGGGACATTATCAGCCCCCCACCTCTGCCAAACAGTCAGTCAGTCACTCAGCAGTCTAACAGGCTAGATTAGAACACGTTTGCAGTTAATAGGTTTGTGTTACAGCTCAATAACATCAACCTGGTGTGGGCACACAACTTACTCCCTCGGTGGTGAAAGAACTTCTTATATCCCGTTTTTGGGTGGTGGCGTGATTGTTTTGCCTCATTCATCAGCCGGTTTCACCACTTCATGGTCGCTGGAGAGAAATGAAGCTGAGTGGACAGTGGAGGCACTAGTGTAGTGCTTCCCCAGTTTACATGAGGCACTTGGGCCAATGAAAAGCGGCGTAACCCTGTTGTCACATCACTGAATACATCTCAGAGCTGAAATGTGAACTAAAACGTGTTAAATTAATATTACAGAGTTTGGAAAAAATATAAGAATAAATGTGGATTTTTGTTTATTAAAATAAAATGGCAAATCTTAGTAGGGACTATTTTGTCTTCCCCAAATATTGGTTGTCACATGTCCCCAACGTCTCTATGCACTGGAAAAAAAACAATATCTAGGTAAGTTAAAATAACTTAAATTAAGAACATTTGACTTTATTTGAGTAGATTCATCTTGACAAGTAAAATGATCTGCCAGTGGAATAAGTGTATTTTTCTTAATTTGAGCAACATTACATTTGTTTCTTATTTTAAGCGCAAAAAGTTTCTTATTGTATGTGGAGCAAGATGTATTTTCATATTTTAAGTGCAAAATTCTTGTTCCACTGGCAGATCGTTTTCCTTGTCAAACGAAAATGACTCAAATCATGATAAAACTTTCTTAATTCAGGTTATCTTAACTTGAAATGTGCAAATCTACGCCCTTGCACGTAGTGGGCGGTTCCATCTCACGTACGAAGTCGTGTGACGTCACGTTCGCCCCAAATTTCTGCACAATCTGTTAAATATGGTAAAATAAGTGAACAAAGCCTTGAAAGTGGAAAAGCGCTGGATAAAAATTCTGACCGTTCACCATTTTACATTACTCTTCCTCTACTAAGTCATTTCTCGGACCACTAATTTGCACTTTTACTTGAGTTATATCATCTGGAAGTAACAGTAGTACAATTTCTGGCTGTTCTACCAACCCCCCACTGTCTCAGACCGCTCCCATTTCCCCCCCCCCTGCTCAAACGCTCCCCATCTGGTTCCATCTCCCTGCCCCAGCCTCTGCCCTCCGCTGTGGAAAATATCCCTCTGTGTATTAGTTCAGTAAAATGAGGTTTGAGGTTGTGGGGGCGATTCCCTTATGGTCGTACAATATCTCTTTCTCATTGACACGCACCACAAAACTCGAGTGCTTCGGAGTCTTAAGTTACAGCCCGGGCCTCTCGTCTCAAAACCTTCTCATGTTACGGTTTTATTGGCGAAAACGACGCACTTTTTCATGATTTTGGTTCGTTTTTAAGAGGCCGTTTTGATCTCCCAGGGCCTCGGAGCTCACTGGGGTATTACAAGGTTTAGCGATAATTACGGGGTTGCCCGAATTTGACTTTTTAAAAAACGTTTTTCTCTTACCATTGCAGATATTTTCCGTTTTTTCAAATCCGCACCAACGTCATCTTAAATCTCGCTTCGTGGAATTGTTTTTTGGAACGCCGGGTGATGAGTGGAGAGGCTGGGTCCACCTTGGAATTAGTTTGTGAAGGGCAGAGGTGAGTAAAGTGTAGCCAGAAATTGTACTTGAGTAATAGTTCGAGATAACAAGTGCAGATATTTTCCTTTTTTTTTTTTTTTTCCGAATCTGCGTCGTCATCTTAAATCTTGCTTTGTGGAAAACATTTTTTGTAATGCCGTGTTTTGACCTTGGAAATGTTTTATAAAAGGCAGAAGTGACCAGAAATTGTACTTTAAATATTATTCAGTATAAAAGTTAGAATGAAAGAAAACAAAACTCCAAGTCTGTTTGTGACGAGGAACCTACATTATAACATAGATCAGGAAATAGCGTAATATAAGCTCTTTAATGATGGACGAACATCTGATTTGTAATTTGAATTTAATGTAATTGGAAGGACTAAACATGAAAATAATGCACAAAAACAGTTTTTTTTCAAAAGCACAGACACAAAAATGATACAAATCCTGCAGCTAAGTCGTTTCAGATTGTCACATAAAGCTTTAGACTCACTCAAAATGGGAAGAGGAACCACAACTTTTACTTAAACCGACCGTTACTGTTACTTCAATACAAATGTGAAGTAGACGTATGAAGTAGTGTTCCAAGAAATGATTCAAGTAAGATTAAAAACATTTGGAGAAAGTACAACTCAAGTAAAGAGTAACTTAAAGAGTAATTTTTGGGACGTACCATCGGAGTTCCCACAGCCATGGAAATCCTGGAAAGTCATGGAATTGTAGTTCCTCTTTCACATAACTACAGCGTTGTGTAAAGTTATCGTTAGGCTATTATGATTATTTCTCTGACACCAGCTGACCCCCCACCCACCAACAAATGTTCTGCAGGAAACACAGCAGGACAACACGCAAAATTGTGTTTTGTTTAAAAAAGACACAATAAATGCACTGACAGGATTTAGGATGTTAAAAAACAATAATACCAAACCATAAGATGAGTGAAAAGGGTTCACATTTCACATTTCGCCCTAAAAGTTTGCTCAAATCTAAATCAAATCATGGAAAAGTTTGAAATTTTGTCACTGAAAAAGAGTGGGAACCCTGTGAAAAAAGTGAATTTAATTTGAAGAACTAAACATGTAAAGAATAAAACAAAATACTAAAAACTAAAATCAGATCTGAAGGAGCTGCAAGAAACACAAATGTTCAAATCATTTCAGATTGTCACATAAACTTTTTGTCACTTTAGACTCACTCACAGTGGGAAGAGGAACCACAGCTTTTACTCAAGCCAGAGTACTGTAACTTCAATACAAATATTACTCACGCAGGAGTAAAAGTACACTGTTAGAAACGTACAGCTTCGTTAAAAAGTTACTCAAGTAAATGTAACTCCGCACACTGAATAAAGGAACAGATGCTGAACAGAAAACCCATAACGACGGCAGGATATTGACAGAGATATTTGGAGATTCGAACATAATTACGCCAGATGTGCCCTTTCAGTTTTGGTTTTTCTTTTTGGGAAATGTAATCAAAATGTAATTATACTCAAAAATGTGATTAGATCTAACAATAGCTACGAGATGATGGGAGGATGCTGTGCTGGTTTGAAAAATAGAGGAACAATATGTGAGCACAGACTGTTCCTGACGAGAGCGCGGGAAATAGACGGAGAGAATGTAAGGCAATAATAATAACGCCAAATAAATTACGAAAATTACGAAAGAAAAATTAATTTTTTCTTCCCAACATTTTGCATTATACATATAGTGAAACATCTGCATGATAATATACAGAATTTGTGGATTTCTAAATCCATAAAATCTGTTGGTTCGATATTTGTGAGTTTGGATATTTTGGGCATTTTGGTTTTTAAATTAAAATGTAGAAACTGAATTCAGGAATACGGTCTTTTGTGGGCATCTGAAAACGACTAATACAGGTAGATTTATTTGTCTTAATGCTCGAAGCAACAGTCTGAGAAAAGTTGGGAGAGCGCAGTGGCAGAGTGGTTAGTGCTTCTATCTTATGCAAAATGGACTCTCGTGAGCTTTAAGTCATGTTATAATGTTGCTCCCTCCTCAAAAACAGACCTGCAGTTGTGTTTTGTTTCATTCACACGTGTTTAAGCGATCCTTTATTATTACTCTGTCTACATCTCCAAAGCTCAAAATGCTCTGTTCCACCTTGTGATGTCATGAAGCGGTAGTTTACTTGTGTTAATAGCCCCTTTTACCTTTTGTTTAATAGAGATTTGCAATTCCATGGCTGAAATGATCCGAATAAAGTGAAGGCAAAACACAACTCCAGGTCTGTTTGTGATGAGGAAACAACATTAAAACTACCTAAAAGCTAAATCTGGTTGTACAACTGCGCGATTTTTGATCGTTTTTGAGCCAATTTTTCACTTGCGCGACCGTTTTTGGGATCTTGCCCAGTTTTGGCTTAATCATGTCTCCTGCTTCGTGTAGTAAACATGGGGTAACGAGAACGAGAACTGATGAATACCTTACAACCAGTTGTAGGTCGCAAGAATATCCAACCTGTTTGAAATTCAGTCGCTTCTCGTGAGGGTTTCACTGTTGAAGTCGTTCGTATAGTGTGAGAACATGAATCATGAGCCGTGAACTTTAAACCCTGAGATTTGGTTTATTTACAGCTTAAGCTGGGGCTGACTGAAACCATCGAAAATATCGCACAGCGCACGTCCAGTATAAGGTAGTCCTGACCAAGACTACCTCAAGATTTGGAGACTGGTCCCACTGCTCCTGACAGGTTTAACTCAGAGATACTGAAAGACAAGTCAAATGCAGATTTTGTCCTGGTCTAGACCTGGTTTAGACCTGGTTTAGTGTTGGTTTAGCCCTGATTTAGACCTGGTTTAGACCTGGTTTAGCCCTGGTTTAGTGTTGGTTTACAACTGGTTTTGTGTTGGTCTAGACCTGGTCTAGTGCTGGTTTAGACCTGGTCTAGTGCTGGTTTAGACCTGGTTTAGTGCTGGTTTAGACCTGGTTTAGTGCTGGTTTAGACCTGGTTTAGTGTTGGTTTAGACCTGGTTTAGACCTGGTTTAGACCTGGTTTAGTGTTGGTTTAGACCTGGTTTACTAGTAGATCTGGTTTTGGTTCAAACCTAGTATAGCCCTGGATTAATCCTGGTTTAGCCCTGGTTTAGAACTTGAACTGTGTGCTATCTGGAGACGGGTCCCACTGCTCCGGTTTTACCCAGAGACACTGAAAGACAGAGTCAAATACAGAGGACACAAGTATAACTTAAAGCTGCATTGTGTAACTTTTTGGTTGGGGGATATGTCAATGCTCTGCCTGGAATGTCCCACAGTATGACATTAAACAGCTCTACCTTACATGTAGTCAATTACAGTTGGTTTTAGAGCTCGGAAATACCTAGAAAAACATTTTTTGACTGTGAGCCAGGTCACCTCTCCACAGATCTGACCTGTAACTTGGTCTGGTTTGGTCTCCATGACGATCAAACGTTTTAATACCACACTGTGCAACCTTCCAGACAAAGCATTTCCTTTCATGGAGACTTGAAAGATTTGACAGACCCTCCACCAGAAAAGTTACACAATACAACCTTAACATACCATACAGTTACTACAAGGAAATATTTTGTAATAGTCACTGCAAAATCCATAAAGTATTTTTCCATCACATGCCCTGACATTTCTGCAGCTCCAATTCTGATCTATAAACCTTCTTTTTTACTACAAACACGATAAAATCTTCTTAAACTTACTCACAAACGCTCGGAAAACACTTTTATTACCTCCTTTGGCTTCCAGCAACAATATCTGTCTCGTAATATCGTCTTATCTCCCTGTGCATTCATCCACCTCTGCTTTCCTTATATTTTTCACTGGATATTACCTCTTCCTTCACTGTGGGCTGCAGGGAGTGAGTCTAGACCGGAGAGTTTTGATGAGACATTCAGGTGCTCTGTGACATAATGTTAGTTAATAGCAGGTCATCCCCAGTTCAGCCTCCCTCCTTCTATCCGTCTTCTTTATCACCGCTTTTCCCCACGTAATAACTTCCTGCTTTGGGGTTTGCGCGCTTCCTGTTTCGAAAGGATGTGACAAGGCCAGAGGGTCCCGGGGGTTTGTGATTTACCTGCTCCATATAACGCGCTACCTCGAGAAAGACAAGGAGAAAGTGTGGAGTGTGTGATCGGAATATACAGTACAGGAGAGACGGAGGGGATATGGGGTTTAGGTCTGCAGCGGAGACCGGTGGGAGTGCAGAAAAGTGGGTTCTAATGCAGCAAAGTAATATATGTTTTACTGTAGGGCTAATCTCTGTACATTTTGTTTTATTGTGTTTCTGTATTGTCCTTAGTATGAACTTTTAGGTAATTTCAGTGCAAACTTGGTAAATTTGCAGCTTGCTGGTCAAAAACTTGGTTGCACCTGGGTTAGGCCTGGGCTAGACTTGGTTTAGTGCTGATTTGGACCTGATTTAGATCTGGTTTAGTCCCGGTTTAGACTTGATTTAGTTCTGGTTTAATCCTGGTTTAGTGCTGGTTTAGACCTGGGTTAGTCCCTGTTAAGACCTGGTTTAGACCTGGTTTAGACTTGGTTTAGTGCTGGTTTAGACACGGGTTAATTCTGGTTTAGTGCTGGTTTACACCTGGTTTAGTCCCTGTTTAGACCTGGTTTAGACCTGGTTTAGGCCTGGTTTAGACCTGGTTTAGACCTGATTAGACCTGGTTTACAGCTGGTTTAGATCTGGTTTAGATCTGGTTTAGACTTGATTAGACCTGGTTTACAGCTGGTTTAGACCTGGTTTAGATCCTGTTTAGACCTGGTTTAGTCCTGGTTTTTCCTGGTTTAGTCCTCATTTACCCCTGATTTAGACCTGGTTTAATCCTGGTTTAGTACTGATTTAGATCTCGTTTACATCTGGTTTAGTCCTGGTTTAGTCCTGATTTAGTCCTGGTTTAGATCTCGTTTACACCTGGTTTAGCCCTGGGTTAATCTTGGTTTAGCCCTGGGTTAGAACTTGAGTGTGTGCTGCCTCCACTGCACTTTCAAGTACTACATGACACCACACAGAACTGCCCCGATTACACAGCTGTTTCTCATACAAACACCTGGCTGCACACTGTTCCTCGTACCTCCTGACCCTGCCTCGCCGTCTGAGTTTTGGAGATGTAAATAGACTAATAATAAAGGCTTACTCAAACATTTGTGAATAAACAAAACACAACTCCAGGTCTGTTTTAGACGTAACAACACTGTAACATGGTTTAAAGCTCACAAGGACTTTTAAAACCCCTCCCACCTTTTAATATCCCTCACCAAAGTGGATCCTGAGATAATGATTTCCTCCACAGTCTCACTTACATTAGCTGAAGGTGAGACTTGACGCATTTTATGAACCCAGACTCCCATACATACCCCCCTTCCCATAGCCTCCTGTCTCTGTCACAAGCGGTGCTTCTGTTTGTTATTCCGCACAGGTAGGGCCACTCCGCTGGGCCCTTAAACAGCTGATATCTGCTCCTCTCTCAGCGCCGATAAGGCTTCGTTCATTGCTTCGTTTTTGCTTTCTCTTCTCCTTTTCATCTGTTCTCCTGTGTGTTAAACCTGCTTAAATGCCGTTTGTCTGTATCTGTAGGTACAAACAAATCTGCAAATGTTGTGTAGGTAAACGCTGGTCAAATTCTATCGCTTTGGTGTAGAATATGAAGGTGCCAAATTATGTTTATGAGGAGAAAGAAAACTGAAAAAGCTGGATGAAAGGTGCATTGTATGACTTTTCTGGTGGAGGGTCCGTTAAATGCTTTGCTACTGCTTTGTGGAAGGATTCACAGTACAGCATTAAACCTTTCTATCTTCATGGAGACCAAACCAGACCAACTTACAAGTCAGATCTGTGGAGAATGTCAGAATGCCTGTTTTTGTAATTTTGAGCAATAAAACCACCTATAGTTAAATAAATGTGAAGTAGAGCTGTTTAATGTCATACTGTGGAACATTCAAAGCAGAGGAATGGCATTTCCATAGAAACGAGCAGGTGGCGGACCGGCAACCGAAGAGTTACTGTACATAGTGCACCTATAAGACTGCTAAAATGTTGTTTATCTGCATCTGTAGGTAAAAACAAATCTGCAAATGTACAAATTATTTACATAATGCAAAATTCTGTTCTTGATGAGGAAGATAACTCAACAACCTGTACCCTATGGACAAACAATAGAAAATATAAGTAAAGCCGTTCCAAATGAGACCTGTGTATCTGTTTATGATTGCAAAGTGGGTAGTAGGCTGTTAGCCTGCTAGTTGTTGTTAGTGCTGTGACCCCAAGAATCTGGTTTGCTCCATAGACTGTATATGGATCAATGATATATAAGGATTTTCAACAGGCAAATTTTAAAATATTAAAAAAAATAGTTTTGTTGAACTTTTTCAAATATTTACAGTGTCAGATGCATAAATCTGTGTTTAACATTTATATGAAGCATTTTTGGTGTAAAATGTCATGTGGTGTGACCGAGAATAACCTTAAAATGGTTTTATTTTTTAAGTGTATAGAAACAAACTGTTGCATTTCTTTAGATTTTTAATTCATATTGATATTTTATTTTGCTCCGATATGACAGTCTCCTGCTTGTGTTTAATGAACAAACTACTGCCCTGGAAAATGCATCAAATGAAGAAAAATGCCTAAAGAACCATTCACCCAAGTCGACTTTGTCTGTTATTAAACTCCAGCCATAGAATTCCTGCTGTTATTAGTCGCACCACATGATGCACGGTTGCACCACATGACATTTTAACACTGTAAGTACAAAAACTTGCAGAATAACTCATGATTTCTGAAAAAATGATTTGGTTCCATGCAGGTCAGAGGTGCTACAGAAATGTGGAGAATTATTATGAAATTTGAACCTTTTAACTGAGGAAATTGTAAATTTTTGGACAGAGTCATGTCATTGACCCATATATAACTGAACATTGCTGACCCGTGAGCATGGGTGCACTTCTGGCCCCATCAACACCCTCAACTCTGCACTGCAAATTTCTTGGGTCTGGCCTAGATTGTAAAACTTATATCAGGTTATTCATCCTCTTTTACAGATTTATGATCTACTTACTAGTTCTGAGACGACTTCATTCTAGTCTAGAGGTCATTTATTTTAAGAGAACTTGTCAAGTAAAATGATCTTGCTGCATGGACAGATCATTTAACTACTTTTAAGTAATTTTCTGATAGATTTATGTGTTTGCATCTCAAATTTTGGTCAAGGCTTATTGCAGTGTGCTGTGAATCTTATCATTTTGGTCTTAAAATATTCATTTTAGCCCTCTCTCTATGATTCTGGTGTTTTTATTTTGTCTGTAAATCAGTTCATATTCCTGATATGGGACTCAGATTTGCCTCTGTGACTGCAAGCCTAGGTGAGCTTCATTTGACTGGAGCCTTCTTTAGTCCGTCACTCTCAACAGTGAATAAATGGGTTATAATTTCCGGCAACAGTGTTTTATTTGCTCAGAACATGTAGCTTTTCTGGTGGATAGATGCTCCCTTTTATGCAGTTATTCATCTTGCTTTTTTTTCAATTCTGTGTGTTTTTATGAGTCAAAAATACTGAAAACACGTATTTGTACAGCGAGCAGGGTTTTTTTTACACAGATATGACCTGTAGCATGGCCTAAAGGTGGAGATCAGTGAATCTGTGGAACAATTCAGGCAAAATAATGGCATTTCCATGGATACAAGCAGGTGCTGAACTCTTTGTTGCAGTTTGACGACAGTATTTGATGTGAAATAGCATCACGCTGGACGAGTATTTTCTTCTAACTCTCTGGTACAGCGAGAGCAGCTCTGGTCCTGTCCTTTTATCCTCCTGTTATTATAAAGTGACTGCAGTTTGACAGATCGCCCAGAGAAATACTGAGTCTGTGTTTTATCCGCTCACAGACTCTCCCTGTGACACGCTCATTCTTCATCATTTACTTTTACTGGGAGGCAAAACATCGATCCCCAGCGCCCCCTAGGGTTTGCCGAGTGGGCCGCCATACATGCTGGGAGTTAGAGAAGATTGCTTAGTCAGTGTTGGCTGTGTGTTCGGCCCATCGTTGAGGATTCTGGGGCTAAATAAAGGAAAACAGATCAATCAGAGCTCAGAGGAGAGAGGAGGCTTAGGTCAAGGAAAGTTAAAGTGGTAGTTAGGAAGAAATAAGAAACCTGCGCAACAAAAGTATACACAATCAGAATCAAATGCCCTTTTTCTATAGGATTTTTTTATGATAATGCTCACTCTGTTAAAGAAGGTCTACATTTTTGCAGTCATAACACCTGATCATGGGTTAGGCCTGGTTAGTGCTTCAGAGCCTCGTTTCCATAGGGAAGATAAAGTGAATGCTCGAGGTACCGTCTTCTAAAAAGGTCTGGGACGGTTGGGACCTGGGACTGGCTCAGGGGGACGGAGCTTGACACGTCTCCAGCCATGTCTTTGCGTATACAGAGAAAACAAAAGTTAAACTTAACCGTGTGTCAGTCCACGTGAGGATCAGCTGTGCGCTCTGGGTCATTTGTGGCGCATTTGTTTTGAGTTTAGTTCGAACATGGGTCGGCGTTGATGCTCTTTTAGTTTAGCTTCGGTCTGTTCACAGCTGTCCAGCGGCTACATCACGCCGTTGAGTGTGTCTATGGATATGTTCAGACTCAAGGGCTTAATGCTCAATTCGGATATATATATATATTTTTTTGGTTTTGTTTTTTTTGCAAGATTGTTAACGTTTCCAATTAAATGCAACTTGTTTGTGATCTCCAGTGTGAACTTTAAACATCTCAAAAGTGTCCCTCAAGCACATTGAAGGACACAACGACGTCACAGGAGCGAGCTCAGTGTTTACAAAATTCGCCTAAACATGGACTCTAGCACTGAGCACCTGGAGATTTTAAAGTTGCTGTCGTACCGGAGCCAGAATATGTCCAGCTTATTTGTTTTAAGGAAGAGATTGAGAAGGAGAAGGACGAGGTTTTTGGCGATGGCGTTTTGTGGGGCAGTGAAACAGTAGGTCAGATGTAGGTCAGATGAATGTGACCTGGCCGTTCAGACAGTCGTGTGTCAAAAGATCGGATATGTATCGGTTTTAGGAGCACATATCCAAGGCTACGTTCAGACTGCAGCCTGAAGTGACCAAATCCAATTTTTTCGCCCCTACGTGCCCTGTATCTGTTCTTTTAATGACAGTCTGAACGACACATCTGAGTTTTTCAAATGTGACCCAGGCCACTTGGATATGTGCTCCTAAAACTAATACAGATCCGATCTTTTGACATGCGACTTCAGTCTGAACGGCCAGGTCACATTCATCCGACCTACACGACATCAACAACCGAGAGTTTGGCTATTGTGCTGTAACAAGCACCTGTTGTGAGCCAATACAGCCCAACACTGACATGTTTGCTACAGAAATAGGCCAAAGACGTGTTTCATCCTGCAACAGTGGTACGACAGCAACTGTAAAATCTCCAGGTGCTCAGTGCTAGAGTCCATGTTTAGGCGACTTCCGTAAACACTGATGCATGTGACGTCGTTGTGTTCTCCAGTGCGCATGCAGGACACTTTTGGTGCGTTTAAAGTTCACACTGGAGATCACGTACAAGTTGCATTTAATTGGAAATGTGAACGACCTCGCAAAAAAAACGGATTTCACAAAACAAATACCGAACTGAGCGTTCACCCCTTCAGTCTAAACAACATTTGAAAAAATCAAATCTGTGTCGTTCAGACAGTCATTAAAGGATCAGATACAGGTCGCATAGGGGCGAAAAAAATCAGATTTGGGTCACTTCAGGCTGTAGTCTGAACCTAGCCTTATAGATCTGTGTCACACCCAAACTCTGGGCCCTTTATTATGGAAACACTCCCTGGGTGGAGGTGACCCTATCCTAAGTTTTAATACCGTGACACTGGAAACACGGCTAATGTGTGGTGGGTAAACCTGCTTGTCGACATATAGACAAGTTTCTGCTTTACCTAAAATGTCCAAAACAAACTGTGTATTTCTGCTAACACAGGTTGACATCTGTCCATCCGGGTCGTCATATTTGTTTTGTTTCATTTTACGCTTCATCTTTGGCTCCGCCCACATTACATTGCTGTGCTGTGATTGGTCTGTCTTACTCGCTGGAACATATTTATCCTTGTATTTGATCCAGCACTGGGCCAAACTCTGCCTCATCCACAGCTGTCAGTGGTGATCTCTGTTACATGATCAGAGCTGGCTGACCCCGGGCCCTCCTGTGTCCCCTTTGAACCACAGCGGCGGCTAATTAGGAGCTAATAGGTGACGCTTTACTTTCAACAGGAGCGGCGGGGGGGGGGGCTAACCGCGGCTAAGGGCTAACAGAGTCTTTGAACAGGGTTTATCCACGCTCGGCTGCAGCCCACAGGGACCCCATCACACAAACACAGGGATACACACAGGTCTGCACACACTCCTGCTGGAAAAACCTGACACACACTCTATTTTAAGTCAGGGACCAGTCATGGAAAGAGTCATTTAACTGGAAATGTCCCTGGAGTCTGAAAGGTATTAGGATTTAACTTAAATGTTTGAATTTGAGCCACACGTTCTGAATGATTCATTTTGGAGTTGGCAATTCCCCACACTGAAAATCCCACAACTTAAGCAGTTTAATTTAAGCATGACACAGAGTCACTAAAAGACTGAGGAATTAGATCTGGTTAAGACCTGGTTTAGTCCTGGGTTAGACCTGGGATAGTTCTGGCTTAGACCTTGTTCAGTCCTGGGTTAGACCTGGTTTAGGTTAGACCGAGGTTCGTCTTAGGTTAAAGCAGCCCTGAAGTACACCTGGCTCTCCATCCTCATTTAGTCCTGGTTTAGACCTGGCTTAGTCCAGAGTTTGACCTGGTTCAGTTCAAGGTTAGACCGGGCTTAGTACTGGTTAAGACTTGGTTAAGACTTGGTTTAGACTTGGTTAAGACTTGGTTAGTCCCAGGTTTGTCCAGGTTCATCCTGGTTTAGTCTTGATTGAGTCCTGGTATAGACTTGGTTTAGTACTGGGTTAAAGATGGGTTAGATCTGGTTTAGTCCTGGTTTATACCTAGTTTAGTTTAGTGCTGCTTAGCCCTTGTTTAGACCTGGTTTAGTCCTGGTTCATTCCTGGTTTATTCCTGGTTCAGTCCTGGTTCAGTCCTGGTTTACTGTAGTCCTGATTTAGTCCTGGTTCAGTCCTGGTTTATTCCTGGTTTAGTCCTGGTTCTGTCCTGTTTTTTTCTGGGTTTAGTCCAGGTTCAGTCCTGGTTTAGTCCTGGTTTAGTCCTGGTTCAGTCCTGGTGTATTGTAGTCCTATTTTAGTCCTGGTTCAGTCCTGTTTTTTCCTGATTTATTCCTGGTTTATTCCTGGTTCAGTTTTGGTTTAGTCCTGGTTCAGTCCTGGTTTAGTCCTGGTTCAGTCCTGGTTTATTTCTGGTTCAGTACTGGTTTACTGTAGTCCTGATTTAGTCCTAGTTTATTCCTGGTTTGGTCCTGGTTTAGTCCTGATTCAGTCCTGGTTTAGTCCTGGTTTAGTCCTGGTTCAGTCCTTGCTCTGTAGTAGTCATTCTTTATCACATATTACTCATAAAAAACAGTAGTGTCTAGTTTCACTTTGCCTTCTATCATGTCCGTAGTCTTTTCCCGTCCCTCCCGACATGTCTCAAATCCACAGAAGTCCTCATGTCCGTAATCTTTTCCCGTCCTTCCCGACATGTCTCAAATCCACAGAAGTCCTCATGTCCGTAGTCTTCCCGTCCCTCCCGACATGTCTCAAATCCACAGAAGTCCTCATGTCCGTAGTCTTTTCCCGTCCCTCCCGACATGTCTCAAATCCACAGAAGAGCGTCTCCTCTTAAAAGCAGCTCCCAGAGACATTCCTGGAGCTTTCTTCTTTGACAAATTGTCTCAGATTCCCCTGTTCACACAGGCTGCTGCGGGGTGACGAGGAGGAGGGGGATGAAGGCTCTTGAGATCCCACTGATGTTTGACAGCTCTTTTGTGTTTGCCGTACACCTCCGGGCAGCGGCAACCTCCCCTTTAAACAGAGCTGCACTTACACGAGGAGCAGGATTCACCTTGACCCGACGTTAAAAGTGCAATTTGTAACTTTTCTTTTGATAGTACTGCATCGATTGGAATGTTCCGCGGTCTGGCATTAAACTTTTAGACTTTGCGTTTAGTCAGTGGGGCTTCTTTATATGACAGACCAGTATCTTACCCTAATGCCATACTGCGGAACATTCATGGTAAAGCATTAACATCTCCTGTCTGCTCTCCTCCTACATCTATAAATGCAGTTACTTATATACGTTTTTTTGTTTACTTATTATACTATTTAGGGTCTACCTCCTTGTTATTGCTTGAATGTTCCACACTATGGCATTAAACAGATCTCCATAGAAATACAGGGTGTCCCAAAAATGTTGACGTAATTTCGCAGGCCAGTAATTTTGGCAGTTCTTGTTGAAATAACCTCAAATTTTCTCAGAATGTAAAGAAACCGATCTAGATTTAAAGTCTGTTTTCAGGTTGAGCCGTTCACTCCCAAAGAGAAGTCATTTTGCGCCACCCAAAACTGTGCAGACTTCAATGCAAAATTTGGAAAAACTCCACCAACTGGAAAACTAATTTGGACTTGGTACCAAAAATGTAAAGCAGGGCTAAAGGATCAACATCAGAAGAGAAGTGAACGGGAGTGAACGGCTCAAGCTGAAAACTGAACAAAAATAAAACCTTGATCTGTTTCTAAACATTCTGTGAAAATTTGAGGTTATTTGAGGTTACAGCAAGAATTGCCCAAAATTACTGGCCTGCGAAATGATGTCACATTTTTTGGGACCCCCTGTATAATCATAGCACGAGGCCAAGTTCAAGGTTAGACTTGGGTTCAAATCAAATCAAAGTTTATTTATAAAGAACTTGTTTTACAAAAAGTGCTTTACAGTGATAAAAAAAAAAAACAATCCCACCTTTCCGTCCACCCACCCAACCACCCACCCCACTGCCCGACCCCACACAAATAAACAGGTTAAATGGACAAAATGAAAGAAAACAGATCTGATGGTCTTTAATGCCCAACTGTGTCAAATTTAGCAAAGCAACAGCATCGCCATGGAGACCAGTAGGCGTGTTATTCTCCACCCGAAAACTTCCATATTGTGCTTCTTTAGCTTATGTTTTCACTCATATGTTTGCAATTTTTGAGACTTTATTGGTAGTTGGACACAGTAGCTCACACATCACATGATATTACAATAACTAATACATGGTTTGTTTTTGAAGCTTTTCCATGTATTTCTCATCATGGAGAGACACGTAAAATAAGATAATCCTTTATTGCTTCCCGTGGGAGAAGTTTGTCTTGTGATCAAATGCTTGAACACAAAGACAGGACAGCGACATCAGCACCAAACAAACATCCACCGTGGAACAGAAGTTAGATTAGATTAGATTAGATTAGCCTTTATTGTCTCCCTTGGGAGAAATTTGTCTTGGGACAGAGGTTCTCATGGCACATAGACACATAACATACAGCACACACACAGTGGACACATCAATTCATGCAGTTCAACATTCGATAATATTGCACCATTCCCATAATTAGCATATTTTGCACATTCCCTGGGGTCTAAAAGTGTAAAAGTGAGTATTGCACATTCCCTGGGGTCTAAAAGTGTAAAAGTGAGTATTGCACATTCCCTGGGGTCTAAAAGTGTAAAAGTGAGTATTGCACATTCCCTGGGGCCTTTCTGCCTAAGGTGCCAAAGGACATTGCACACTCCCTGAAGCCTACAACTGTCTGTGAGAAAAAAAAAAAGTGAGTCAGAAAACATGACTGATGGCTGTTGCGCTGAGGAAACGAGGAGGAAAGTGAACAGAAATGGGCCGCGGCCGCTGTGACTGTCCCGCAGAAGTGACACGGACTCGGGACTTTTCCGAGCCCACGGACAAAAGTGATGAAGTGCAGGTCGTTTGTCATGATGACGCGCAGCCAGTCAAACAGCTCCGCTCGTCAAAACACGCGCCGTTTCGGTTATTTATCACCCGGAATGTCCCGCAGTATGGCATTAAACGTGTCTGTCTCCGCGGCGACAAGCAGGTGACAGCGCGTTTGTCATGTTGACGTGCAGCGACTCAAAACGGCTCCACTCTTCAGAGCTTCTGTTTCTGTTTCAGGCCCTTCCCTAAGTTTCAGGTGCACTTAGTTTCATCCACTGTTCTTATCCTCTCTCCCTCTTTCCCTCGTTCCTTTGCTCTCTACACCTTTTCCTCTTTCTCTCTTTCACTCCCTGTACATCTTTAACTCTCCCTTTCTCCCTCTTCTTTCCCTCTCCTACTCTCTGCACCTCTCTATTTTTCTCTCTCCCACCCTCTCTTCCCCTCTCTCTCTCCCTCTCTGCACGTCTTCCTTTCTCTGCATCTTTTCATTTCTCTCGCTCTGCCTCCCTCTCTGCACCTTTCCCTCTTTCCATTCCTCCCGCTCCCTTTCTGCACATTTCTCTCCCTTCCTTCCTCTCTGCACCTTTTCATTTTTCTCTCTCCCTCCCTTTCTGTACCTTTCCCTCTCTCTCTCTGTTCCTCCTCTCCCTTTCTGCACCTCTTTCTCTTTTCCTCTTTCATTATCTGCACCTTTCTTTCTCTCCCTCCCTGCACCTTTCTCGTTCTCTCTCTCCCTCCCCATCACTCTTTCTCCCTCTCTTTCCTACTCTCTCCATTCCTCCCTCCCTCTCCCTCTCTGCACCTCTTTCTCTCTCTTTTCCTCTTTCATTCTCTGCACCTTTTCAGTTCTCTCCCTCCCTGTCCCTCTCTCACTCTCTCTTTCCCTCCCTCTCATTCCTCCCTCCCTCTCCCTCTCTGCACCTCTTTCTCTCTCTTTTCCTCTTTCATTCTCTGCACCTTTTCAGTTCTCTCCCTCCCTGTCCCTCTCTCACTCTCTCTTTCCCTCCCTCTCCATTCCTCCCTCCCTTTCCCTCTCTGCACCTCTCCCTCTCTCTTTTCCTCTCTCACCCTCTACGTTTTTTCAGTTCTCTCCCGCCCTCTTCTCCCCGTCCCTCCCTCCCTCTCAGCCTCTCTCTTTCCCTACCTTTCTTCCTCCCTCTCTCTGTCTGCGCCTTTTCAGTTCTCTCTCCCTCCCCATCCCTCTTTCCCTCTCTCTCCCTCCTGCCCTCCGTCCCTCCCTCTCTCCCTCTCTCCCTCCCTCTCTCTCTGTTCCTCTTTCTGACTCTCTGTGCCTCTTCCTTTCTCTTTTCCTCTCACTCTCTGCACCTTTCTCTTCCTCCCTCTCTCTGCACCTTTTCAGTTCTCTCTCTCCCTCTCTCTACCTCCCTCCGTCCCTCCCTCTCTCCCTCTTTCTGTTCCTCCCTCTAACTCTGTACCTTTTCCTCTCTGTTTTCCTCTCAGTCTTTGCACCTTTCTCTTCCTCCCTCTCTGCACCATGTCAGTTCTCTCTCCTTCTTCCTCTCCCTCCCTCCATCCCCCTCTTCCTCCTCTGCATGTTTTCGTAGCTGTGAGGGTGACTCCTGGGTCCCTGCGTCCCGGCACACACTCGTTTTAGTGAGGAAATCCTCGCGGAGCCTGGAAGTGTGCGCCTTTGTCCCGGAACGAGACGGCTCCGTTTCTCCGGAGAAGTTCACGTTGAGAAAGCAAAGAGGAGGAAGCAGAGACACGGAGAACTTTGACCTGCAGTCGTAACAGCTGCAGGTCGGTTTCGACCAAGGAAAACACAAAAAAAAAGGAATGAAGTGGGCTAAAAAATACAGCTGTTCCAGGAGAAGGGAGAATATTTATGTCCTGCGTTTGCATTTGAGATCAGCTTTTATTAGTAAGGAAAATAATGGGACGACTCGTATTACTGTAAAAGACGGATCTGTCTTGCAATGATAACAGTGAAAGGGGTTTAAACCAGGACTGATTCAGGTCTAAATCAGGTCTAAACCAGGACTGATTCAGGTCTAAATCAGGTCTAAACCAGGACTGATTCAGGTCTAAATCAGGTCTAAACCAGGACTGATTCAGGTCTAAATCAGGTCTAAACCAGGACTGATTCAGGTCTAAATCAGGTCTAAACCAGGACTGAATCAGGTCTAAATCAGGTCTAAACCAGGACTGAATCAGGTCTAAATCAGGTCTAAATCAGGACTGAATCAGGTCTAAATCAGGTCTAATCCAGGACTAAACAGGAACTGAATCAGGGTTAAACCAGGTCTACTCTGATCCGTTCTGACCACTGCAGACACGCCAAGAGTTGCACTAAAACAGAGTTCAACCAGGTCTAAACCGGGTCTAAGTCATGTCTAGTCTAACCGAGGACTAAACCAGGACTACACCAGGACTAAATCCGGACTAAATTGGGACTAAACCAAGGTTAAAACACCTTACCAACCACTGAAGACAAGGAACACCCCACAAGAGCTGAACTAAACCAGGACTAAACCAGGTCTAAACCAGGTATAAACAAGCACTAAACCAGGTCTAAACCAGGTCTAAAGCAGGACTAAACTAGGTGTAAACCAGGTATAAACAAGCACTAAACCAGGTCTAAACCAGGTCTAAAGCAGGACTAAACTAGGTCTAAACCAGGTATAAACAAGCGCTAAACCAGGTCTAAACCAGGTCTAAACCAGGTATAAACAAGCGCTAAACCAGGTCTAAACCAGGTCTAAACCAGGTATAAACAAGCGCTAAACCAGGTCTAAACCAGGTCTAAACCAGGTCTAAAGCAGGACTAAACCAGGTCTAAACCAGGTATAAACCAGGTCTAAACCAGGTCTAAACCAGGTATAAACAAGCGCTAAACCAGGTCTAAACCAGGTCTAAACCAGGTCTAAAGCAGGACTAAACCAGGTCTAAACCAGGTCTAAAGCAGGACTAAACTAGGTCTAAACCAGGTATAAACAAGCGCTAAACCAGGTCTAAACCAGGTCTAAACCAGGTCTAAAGCAGGACTAAACTAGGTCTAAAGCAGGACTAAACCAGGTCTAAACCAGGTCTAAACCAGGTCTAAACCAGGTCTAAAGCAGGACTAAACTAGGTCTAAAGCAGGACTAAACCAGGTCTAAACCAGGACTAAACTAGGTCTAAACCAGGTCTAACCCAGGACTAAACTAGGTCTAACCCAGGACTAAAGCAGGACTAAATCAGCTCTAATTTAAGTGGATCACACAATTGGAACTAAACTCAGACTAACCAGGCCTGGACTGTGAAGGACACTCAGACGTCTTTACATTTCATGATTCATCTCCTCCTCAGTCGTTCCGTGACACTTCCAGTTAAAGGCCGAGTGCAACAGTGGCTCTGACCAGTCCTGTCTCAGATAATGAGGCGATTCTTCTTCTGCTCGTAACTGTCACCTTCCCTTGAAATCCAGGTACAGTCAGTCTTTTCAGTCTCTGGGCTATGAGTCAAACTTTGGCTTTACAGACTAGTCCTGTCCTTGGGTTTCAGAATGACAAAAAACTGCAATCACGAATTTAAAACTTCTTTATTACGTAAAATTGAGTCATGTGATTTTTTTAGTCATTTCCTTCTCAAAACAGACCTGGAGTTGTGTTTTGTTTGATTCACACATGTTTGAGTAACACTTTATTATTAGTCTTTCTACATCTCCAAAGCTCAAAATGCTCAGTTCCACCTTGTGATGTCATAATGTGATGTTTGTGATGAGGAAACCACATTCTCACACACAGTAGATCAGAAAATAGCGTAATATGGGTCGTTTAAATATTATTTTCCGTTCTGTTCTTTTGAAACTCTGAGATACCGTGATTTTGTTTCCCATACTTTGCTCTTTTGTTGTGGTATATGAACAAAAGAGCTGAAAACTGTCATTTCATCTTTAAAAATCTAACGTTATTGAAATGTACTCAGCGTTATGTTGTGTTCATGTTATTCCAGCTGCTTTGACATGACTAATCTTAACTGAATAGTGATTGCGCCATGGTTTTACTTTGTGGAAAGCATCTGACCTCACAGCATTAGGATTCGTTCGCTCAATGGAAGGCTCATACTTTCATACTTTTACAATCGCAACTATTTGGTCGTGTGCACATGGCGTATTCAGTCTGTGATTGGCCGGTGCACCGACTACAACCTCCGGGAGTTTTGCAAACCGTACAGTGACTGTGATCCCTGACCCGGTCGCTGGAGGGAAATGAAATTGAGTGGAGGCACTAGGTGGCGCCAGCCTGACTACCAAAAATGTACCCCTTACTTAAGCTCTACTTTCTACCCTGGTTGTCATCTAAAATCAGATACTAATGGATACTCAGACTACTCTGCTCTACAAAAGCAGAACACCGTAACATGTTTGGTCAAAAATTAGTTCATGTCATTTTGGGGGTATTTGAAACGTCCTTTATCATGTGAATAAATATTGTAGAAAATATTGAGCTCAGAATTGCCCTTTCGCCCTTATTTGGCAGTTCCTGAACTCTGCCTCTGCCATGTGGCAAAAATCAGTTGTGCAAAGACCAAAGGCACTTACTGACTTCTGAAAAGTATCTTTTTGTTTTTATAGTAAACACCGTGAATAATGATCTTTTCACATTTTGCCACAGATGGAAGGAAACCTGCTGATACAGTGTTTATGTATAATGTGTGTTGTTTGGTTGGGGGTGGAACGGGCAGAGACTGTTTACTATTTAGTTGCATACGTTTCGTTTTCTAAAAAAAACCTAAAATAATAAAAAAAAGGTAAAGAATACAACAGTATATGAATAGATAAATAATTGTGACTGCTAGATGAGAGCGACAGTTATGCAGAGGAAACAAGAGCTCCACCAGCGGGGCAAAATACGCCCGTACTTTGAATTATTGTATATAGAATTAAGTTAGAATTTGTCAAACCTAGTTAAAGATGAATTGTTGGTGCAGTTTGGAAGTTTGACATTCCTAGGTGAGACGGTTGTGGAGTTAGAGCGCGGACAAGAAATTGTCCACAGACAGACGGACAGACGGACAGACAGACGGACGGATAATCAATAGGGAAATCTGGCTCTTGCAGTAGGAGTATGAGTATGACATCATCACATTCTAGAATCGGAATTCCACCAATCAGATTGCAGCAACAGAACTTAAAGACACTACAAAGCTTTAATGTGTCCACGGACGGACGGACAGACAGACGGACGGACGGACTGACAGACGGACGGACGGACGGACAGACGGACGGACGGACAGCGCCATACCATAATACGTCCCGTTTTATCACGGGCGTATAAAAACAGAGCGACCAGTTCTTTTAACAGCGACAGAAAATAGTAACAACACATTCTGAAGTAGTGTGACACTTTTAATTTAACAAATACATTTCTGATTAAGTGATATAGAAGAAATGATTGCATTGTACAAGAACATGGTTGTAGTTTTCTCATTTTAAAGTTTGAACCAGCCAATAATGTAATAATGTAATATGTCACTACATTATTGGCATCAGGTTTTTATTATTATAGTTTTCGCCATTTTCTTACATTATTACATTATTGGCCCTTATTAGATTATCGGCTGCTACAGGGTCTTTGTCGGGCAGTACTATCGAAACTAAATACTCATTTGAGAGAGTACCGATACTAAAAAGTCCCACTGACAAGAGTAAAAATAAATCTTGAATGTCTTTAGAACGATCTGGAGCTGGATCAGAACAAGTGTCGGAGCACATAGACTAAAACGCGGGAATAGAAAAGAAAGTTCTACGATTTAATGTTGAAAATGACGTTCTACTGACTAAAGAAAGAGTGGTTTTTTTTTATTATCATAGTCGTATCGGTGTTCCTTAGGATCAAAATGTTCACACACACACAGGCTTTTTTTTTCCTTTCGTGATTTCGGCTTCTGTCTGTTCTCTCATTATTGGTTTGGACACAGCGAATAAACCACAGTGAAAATCATTTACGTTGTGTTTTCAAATGGCCCTTTCCTAACAGATTTCCCTTGACAGTGAATCAGAGCGGACAGAGGGGCCCCGCAGGCTGTCGTGTCAGTGCGGTGGAGCCCTCTGCTGGCAGCCTGTGGGAACGCCAATACAACTGGAGCCACTGCCTATTAACAACTCCTATCACATGTTTAATCATCGCTCCCCCTCTCTAAGCAAATCGGTTTCACATTACTGTATGTAGTAGTTCCTTGTCTCCGTGGTGATGCTAAAATGTTGCCTCGAAAGTTCCACAGTAAGGCATTAAACCTGAGTCTAGTATTTGCTTTGTTTTATTAGTAAAGTGGGTTTATTACTCCAAAAATACCAGGAAAAACATGCGTCGTTACTGTGAGCGGGGTCGCCTCTCCACAGACCTGACCTTTAACGTATTATAGAAGAGTTTAACGCCATACCGTGGAACATTCAAGGCAAAGCAATAACATCTCCATGGAGACAAGAAGACGCCATCCACCAGATAAGTTACACAGTGTATTTTTAAGCAGTGCAGATAAACTCTTCGTTGTATCGGCAGAGTTTTTATATTTTTTACTACCTTTTGTTTTTAAATTTGAACTGTTTCATTTTAAAAGGGAGTAAAATGTGTAATCGTTTCAAACTGGTTTAAATCTGCTCTCGGCTCCGGCCTGTTTTCTCTCACTGAGTTTCTCACAGTGGATTTGACAGAAAAGCTCAGACTTCCTCCTGTCTCCATCAATAATGGGAGCTGTTCATTTCTGCTAAGTCATGTTTTCCTCTGAGAGACGCACTGACGCAGAGCCAGACCAGAGCGGGCTAAAGCAGGCTAAAGCAGACTAAAGCAGGCTAAAGTAGGCTAAAGTAGGCTAAAGCAGACTAAAGCAGGCTAAAGCAGACTAAAGCAGGCTAAAGCAGACTAAAGCAGACTAAAGCAGACTAAAGCAGGCTAAAGCAGGCCAGACCAGACCAGACTAAAGCAGACCAGACCAGACTAAAGCAAATTAAAGCAGACTAAAGCAGACCAGACCAGAGCAGACTAAAGCAGGCTAAAGCAGACTAAAGCAGGCCAGGCCAGACCAGGCTAAAGCAGACCAGACTAAAGCAGACCAGACCAGACTAAAGCAGACTAAAGCAGAGCAGAGCAGACTAAAGTAGACTAAAGCAGACGAAATCAGACTAAAGCAGGCCAGACTAGACCAGGCTAAAGCAAACTAAAGCAGGCCAGAGCAAACTAAAGCAGGCTAAAGCAGACTAAAGCAGACTAAAGCAGGCCAGACTAGACCAGGCTAAAGCAGACTAAAGCAGACTAAAGCAGGCCAGGCCAGACCAGGCTAAAGCAGACCAGACTAAAGCAGACCAGACCAGACTAAAGCAGACTAAAGCAGAGCAGAGCAGACTAAAGTAGACTAAAGCAGACGAAATCAGGCTAAAGCAGACCAGAGCAGACTAAAGTAGACTAAAGCAGACGAAAGCAGACTAAAGCAGACCAGAGCAGACTAAAGTAGACCAGGCCAGACCAGACCAAACCAGACTAAACCATACCAGGCCTGACCAGTCAAAACCAGACAAAATCAGATCAAAATCAGACCAGACCAGAGCAAACCAGACTAGACCAAACCTGACCAGACCAAACCAGACCAGACTAAACCAGACCACAGGCCCCACCAGACTAGACCAAACCTGACCAGACTAAGCCAAACCAAACCTAACCACACCAGACTTGACACAGGACCAGACCAGACCAAACCTGATAATGGACCAGACAGAACCAGACCAGACCAAACCAGACCTCGTCCTGCCCCTCACATCTCCAGTAGTGTGTGAGGAGCAGTTGGGGCAGAGGCACTGGCTGCATCTGAATGGACTCACAAATGTCTTTTTACTCCCAAGAAACAGAGATGATCACAGTTTAGAGTCGGCTCACATTTCTGCAGAGCTCTGATCCTCTGTTCGGTCTGAAAACACTGAGCGATACAAACTCAATTTTCATACCGCGCGACCATGAATTATTTACACTGTCTGAGAAGATCCCGCGGAGTATTTTTGAACATTTCCACATGGCTTTGTTGCGTTTTCAATCACTTATGCCAGCAATTCTCGTTTAGGCTCAGGGTTATACTGTATACATATTCCGCAGTATGACATTACACTGATGTACATGGCATTTATTCGATTACAGTTGTTTTTATTGCTGAAAAGTTGCTGTAGCTTGAAAAACCTGCATTCTGACTGGGAGCTGGGTCGCCTCTCCACAGATCTGACCTGTAACTTTGCACAGGAGTAAAAGTATTTTGTCTCAGAATTACACTTTTGACTAGTCTAAATATAATAATGACTATACTGTTATTCATACGCGCCCCCGCCCCCTCTCTTTCTTTCCCTAACTCCTCCTCTCTTTCTTTTTTGTCTCTCATCACTCCCCTTTCTCTCTCTCCCTCTCTCTGTTCTCTTTCTCTCTCTCCTCCCTCCCTTTCCTTCCTCTCTCTCCTTCCCTCGCTTTCTTCCTCTCTCTCCCCATTCCTCCTCTCCTTTTCTCGCTGTCTCCCTCTCTCTCTTTCTTCTCATCTCATTCTCTCTCCTCTCTCCCGCCCTTCCTTTTTCTTCCTCTCTCCCTGCCTCTCTCCCCTCTCTCTCTTTCCCTCTTTCCCTTCCTCCTCTTTTCATTCTCTCTCTCCATTCTCCCCCTTTCTTCTCCTCTTGTTCTCTCTCCCTTCCCTCCCTTTCCTTCCACTCTCTCACTCTCCCTCTCTCCTTCCCTCTCGCCTCCTCTTGTTCTCTCTCCCTCCCTTAACTTCCTCCCACCCTTTCCTTCCTTCACTCTCCCTTCCCCCTCCTCTCATTCTCTCCCTCCCTCCCTCCCTCCCTCCCTCCCTTTCCCCCTCCCTTTCCATCCTCTCTTGCTTCCTCTCTCTCCTTCCCTCTTTTCCTTCCTCCTCCTTTCATTCGCTCTCCTCCCTTCCACCCTCCCTTTACTTCCTCTCTCCCTTTCTCTCTCTGTCTCCTTTTCTCTCTCTCCTTCCCTTTCTCCCTTCCTCCTCTCATTCTCTCTCTACATTCCTCCCCTCCTTGTCTCTCTCCCCACTCTCCCTGTCTAGTTCCCTCTCTCCCTTTTCTCCTCCTCTCCCTCTCCCCCTCCCTCCCTCCCTTTCCTTCCTTTCCCCCTCCCTTTCCATCCTCTCTTGCTTCCTCTCTCTCCTTCCCTCTCTTCCTTCCTCCTCCTTTCATTCGCTCTCCTCCCTCCCACCCTCCCTTTACTTCCTCTCTCCCTTTCTCTCTCTGTCTCCTTTTCTCTCTCTCCTTCCCTTTCTCCCTTCCTCCTCTCATTCTCTCTCTACATTCCTCCCCTCCTTGTCTCTCTCTCCACCTCTCTTTCTCCCTCCCTTTCCTTCCTCTCCTTTTCTCTCTAGGTCTCCCTTTCTCTCCTTTCCTTTTACTTCTCTCTCTCCTTCCCTCCCTTTCCTTCCCTCTCTCCCTTCCACGTCTCATTCTCTCTCCATCCATCCCCTTCTCTCTCTCTTTTTCTCTTCCTTCTTTTACTTCTCCCTCCCTCCCTCCTTAATTACCAGTTCTCCCGTTTGCGTCTGATTTATTTGCGGACGTCGTTTGTGGGCGTGGCTTCAGTCGTCTGCGGTGACGAGTGAAAAGCCCCGCAGCGTCCCAGAAAAGCCTCTCTGGGCCGGGCCACGCCGCTCTAACCCGGGCCCCTGTAATCGGCTCCACGGGCCCCGTGCCGCCGCTGTTCGCCCGGGTCTGGTGCTGCTAATTAACACACCTCCGTAAAGCGTCTGCGCCTCACAAATATCTGGGGGCTGCTGAAATAATGGAGTGAAGGAGGATGAGGAGGGCCAGAGGAATGCACGCTGGGAAAGAGGAGGTCGTTAAACATATGGAGGAGTGTAGGGTAAGTATAGGTGAGAAAACAACGGCAGACAAACCCGGGCTGACCAGACGTCCCTGTTTACTCGAGACAGTCCCTGTTTACTCGAGACAGTCCCTGTTTACCCGAGACAGTCCCTGTTTACTCGAGACAGTCCCTGTTTACTCGAGACAGTCCCTGTTTACCCGAGACAGTCCCTGTTTACCCGAGACAGTCCCTGTTTACTCGAGACAGTCCCTGTTTACTCGAGACAGTCCCTGTTTACTCGAGACAGTCCCTGTTTACTCGAGACAGTCCCTGTTTACCCGAGACAGTCCCAGTTTACTCGAGACAGTCCCTGTTTACTCGAGACAGTCCCTGTTTACCCGAGACAGTCCCAGTTTACTCGAGACAGTCCCTGTTTACCCAGGACAGTCCCTGTTTACCCGAGACAGTCCCTGTTTACCCGAGACAGTCCCAGTTTACTCGAGACAGTCCCTGTTTACCCAGGACAGTCCCTGTTTACCCGAGACAGTCCCTGTTTACCCGAGACAGTCCCTGTTTACCCGGGACAGTCCCTGTTTACTCGAGACAGTCCCTGTTTACCCGAGACAGTCCCAGTTTACTCGAGACAGTCCCTGTTTACTCGAGACAGTCCCTGTTTACCCGAGACAGTCCCTGTTTACCCGAGACAGTCCCTGTTTACCCGAGACAGTCCCTGTTTACTCGAGACAGTCCCTGTTTACCCGGGACAGTCCCTGTTTACCCGAGACAGTCCCTGTTTACTCGAGACAGTCCCTGTTTACCCGAGACAGTCCCTGTTTACCCAGGACAGTCCCTGTTTACCCAGGACAGTCCCTGTTTACTCGAGACAGTCCCTGTTTACCCGAGACAGTCCCTGTTTACCCGAGACAGTCCCTGTTTACCCGGGACAGTCCCTGTTTACCCGAGACAGTCCCTGTTTACTCGAGACAGTCCCAGTTTTGAGTCCTGTGTCCCGTGTCCCAGCAGATTTATAGAAAACCACTGATTTATCCCAGTTTTTTAATGAAATGTCCCACGTGTCCCTATTTTTGACCAATTTGATCTAAACCAGAACTAAATTAAGACTAAACCAGGACTACATAAGGTCTAAACCAGGACTAAAACAGGACAACATCAGGTCTAAACCAGGACTATATCAAGTCTAAACCAAGACTAAACCAGGATTGCATCAGGTCTAAACCAGGACTAAAACAGGACTACATCAGGTCTAAACCAAGACTAAAACGAGACATCAGGTCTAAACTAAGACTAAAAACAGACTACATCAGGTCTAAACCAAGTCTAAACTAGGACTACCTCAGGTCTAAACCAAGACTAAACCAAGACTACCTCAGGTGTAAACCAAGACTAAAACAGGACTACGTGAGGTCTAAACCAGGACTAAAACAGGACAACATCAGGTCTAAACCAAGACTAAAACAGGACTAAACCAGGTCTAAACCAAGACTAAAACAGGACTACATCAGGTCTAAACCAGGACTAAAACAGGACAACATCAGGTCTAAACCAAGACTAAAACAGGACTAAACCTGGTCTAAACCAAGACTAAAACAGGACTACATCAGGTTCAAACCAGGACTAAAACAGAACTACATCAGATCTAAACTAAGACTAAACCAGGACAGCATCAGGTCTAAACCACCAAGGCTCCTGTCCCAAGCCAGTTAACACAAAAATACTGGTTTTCACAGCTCAAATCCAAATGAAAAATAACAACAAAAATATAGAAAAATACACAAAAACATTTTACAACATGGCCATATCTCAGCACAAATCTCTTGAAAGAAATCTCCAAACTTATGACCCACAAATTGAAACAAAATGGTCCCAAAGTTCGTTTCCTCCTCAGCATAAGCAAACCAAAGTGAAATGACATATTTTTTCCACAATAGCTTCTGAAAGAGGTGCCAAAGACGTGCTTGTTGTCAGTTGAAAGGACTTTGGAAGATTAATATGACACGTTTTTGGAGCCGATCCCAGACAAATAGTGATGCGGTTCAACATTTGTGGAAGATAAGTTTGGATAGTTCCTCTTTCTTTGTCCTCTTGTGTTCAGGTGAAGTCTGCAGCCCGAGTCTCTGTTTGTTTAGTTTGTATGACTCACAGCTGAAGATGGCCTCAACCGTGACTCACTGCCAATGGAATAAATTATGTTTTTTCCTGCTGTAATATCTTTTATTTGGTGATCTTATACCAGACGTTTAGTGTTTCAAATCCTGCTTTTGCAAGTTTACTCTGATGTTTTGTCCTTGGGCAAGACACTTCACCCATCTCAGCTTGTTTGAAGAATATGCAGGTGTGAATGACACTGATACAGTAGTTAAACATGTTATTTGCTTCTCTTATACCAGAAGGTTTGTGTCATTTTTTTTAGTCCATGAACGAGCTTATTACCAGTTTACATCCATACTGGAACATTCTAGGCCATGGGTTTCCAACCTGGAGCTACCAGTAGCTCTCCACTCCCTTCCAAGTAGCTCGCCAATGGGTATTGGGAGTATGCCATTGTGCTGAATAACAACCAAAGCTGGTTAGTTACATGCCTATGAACTTTGTAAATGTGTCATTTTGAAGCCCGACGTTGTGCACTAATAAATGGACAGTGGTTTATGTTTTATAGGGATCTAGCTGTACCCGAAGGCTCATCCTCTTTATTATAATCATCTCAGTTTTTTGCAGCTGCTAAAATGAGTAGCATTTTTGTTTTGTACAATCTCGACTGACCACGAGCTGCCAGTGCTTTAAAGACCATGGCTCATGTTTATATTTTGATATAGCTCTTTGAGTGCCTTGAAGGTTTCCACCTTCAAGGCACTCAAAGAGCTTTGCAACAAAGAGCCACACAAGGTGGATTAAGTGTCTTGCCCAAGGACACAACAACCGCATTCATCTATGGGAGGTGGTATCGCACCAGCCAACCTGTGGTTCAGTGGATCTGACAACTCAACCAATAATGTTTTATGTCGAGAGCGGGATTCAAACCGTAAACCTTCAGATCAGTGGATAAACACTCTACCAACTGAGTTACTGTCATACCATGTGAAAGCTCAGAACCTCCAGAATTCCCTCCCTGAGCTGCAGAGGCTGCACTAGCCTTGATTCATGATTGGCTGCAGGCGCTGGGGTTTAGGAAAAGACCATTCAGATCAGAGCCATATTAAGTTTAAACACACTGGATTTCAGCTTTGAAACTGGCGACTCAAATGAGAGACTCATGTGAAGCTCATTCTGCTTTCTGATTAGATAATTCCCCTGAGAACTGAAATACCATATTACAACATTAAAAAAAATGGTCATCACGTCTAATGTTTTTGTAATTAAGAATAAATCAGGATTACACTTGGTACCAGTAAAAGCTATTGATTTGAATATGTTTATTTTCTATCGGGGGACAGATGTCAAATGTATGGAATTTAAAGCCAAAATCTTACGCACAGTTCCATTAATTAACATGGGAAATACGTCGGCCTTAGCATTGTCCAGCTGTTTAAACCTTTGACACTTCTTCTATCAGACATTCTCAGATCATTATCAGACCCTGACTCAGCTCTTCAGTTGCTCCTCACTGTTTTCATCGGCCTCTCTACTGTACCTCCTGTCCCTTTTAGCACTGGGATCAGATTGTGTTGTAGTTTTACTTTGAAGGAAGGATTTGTAGAGGTGTTCTGTTCAAGGCTGCTGTGTGTAACCCGAGTAAAGCGGGTTTTATTTTGGCGGGGAGCGCTGGGAAGTGAATGATTACCTGATGACGGTATCTGATTTCTGTGTTGATCAAATCCAGTGTTTAAGCGCTTAATGTTTCTGTTTGCTTTGCGTCGTAACCAGAAGTTTAGGGGTTACATTTATGCATTATGGCATTGTGTACTTGGGCAAAACACTTCACAGATCTTGTCTATTGAATCCGTGTATTTATGATTGGTGGTTGCATCAAATTGTAAAGCAATTTGGAAGTTTTTTTCGTTAGTTTTAGTATCGATTAGTACCTTATTTTGATACTTTTGACAACTTTTGCGTCATAATTGTTTATTTATTTAGTTAGTTAATCTCGCCTTTCATATCATTACTCAAAGGTTCATTGCGTAACTTTTCTGACTGGCAGTCTATACCATCTGCTTGTTTCCATGGAGATGTTATGGCTTTGTCTTGCATTCATTCAATTACTGGCATTTTATTTCTCCAAAATACCTTGAAAAACAGCATTTTACTCTGAACGGGGTCAACTCTCCGCAGATCCGCTCTGTAACTTGGCCCAGTGGCATCACTATTTGTCTCCATGGAGATAGATATGTTTAATGCGTACTATGGAACATTCTGGGCAAAATCTACACCAAACTTATAAATGGCTAATATGGATTGTATCGTTGTCCTTCCTTTCCATTTTGTGTTTTTTGTAACGTCTGTTTCATTCTTGTTGCTCAGTTTTTACTTGCTTTTGTCCTCATGCATCTTCAGGCTGTTTTTGAGCTGTCAGTTCTGTCTTTTCCTACTCTGACCGCTGTATTTAAATGCTCCTTGGCTCCCTGTCTTCGCTGTCAAAAGATTGTGTTGACGTTCTTGGATTTTATGATGTCAGATGGCTTATGTAACTACGGCAGATACACTGTTTTGGAAAGAAATCGCCAAACTTATGATCCAAAATGAAGATGTTAACCATAAACCAGGTCAACAAATCTGCAATCTGACAGTTAAAGTGCCCTTATTACGCTATTTTCTGTCTATGTTCTAATGTTGCATGTTGCACATGTTTAACACACAAACCCTGCAGATTTAGGCTTTAGTTCTTCTCTCAAACCTTGTGAGGTCATGTGGTAATACAGTGTGTTTTTAAGCTCCATGCACTTTCACAATATTCACATTTGGATAATTTCAGCTCTGGAATTGCCCATCTCTACTGAACTAAAGGTAAAAGGAGCTGTTCACTTGAAAATTACAGCTTCATGACTTCAGGTAGTGTCGTAATGCTCAAAACCGGTCTTCGTCTTGAGACCGGCCTCGAGACAGTTTTTTTTTTTTTGCGGTCATGGTTTGGACTCGGTCTTGCCTCGGTCTTGAAGGCATTTCGACTTGGTCTTGTCTCGGTCTTGAAGGCGCTTGGACTTGGTCTTCTCTCGGTCTGGAAGGCACTTGGTCTTGTCTTGGTCTCGAGGTCTGACACATGACGAGTAATAAAATGGAGATAGACTTAGAAAAAACATTGATATATGTGTGCCAAAATAACTGTAAAATACAAATAAATGGCAAAAATTACAAAGGTCTCTATTTGGCCTCGATGGGTCATGGTCTCGGTCTCAAACTTTAAAAGTCTCGGTCTTGTCTCAGTCTCGGCATTTAAAAGTCTTGGTCTTGTCTTGTTTTCGCCCCTCAGAGGTCTTGGTCTTGTCCTGGTCTCGGACAGGTCTTGGTCTCGATTAGTGCATCTTAAATACAAGACAATCATAAAGTGGAACAGAGCATTTTGAGCTTTGGAGATGCACACAGACCTGTAATAAAGAATTACTCAGACATGTGTGAATTATATTTTTGAGGAGGTAACGACATTATAACATGACTTAAACCTCACAAAAGTCTGTTTTGCGTAATATAAGACCTTTAAACAGAAAACTCCAGAACACAGAATTCTGTCTTGCACCTCTGTTTAAACGATAGAGAATCTACAGTACTGCGGTGACAAGTGAACACAACCTATATGATGTTTTCCTCCCCAAACTGCTGGCATTTGAACGCTCCTTGGCTCTCCGTCTTCCCTGCATTTGCCAGGATCTCGATGATTGACGGGTCTAATCTCCCCTCCGCTCTGCTGCAGTGTCCAGGCTTCTCCGTTGCCTTACAATCACACAATTAAGTCATTTTGAGCTCAGCGTTCCTCCATTTTGACAGCGTGGTTTGGCTGAGGCTGAGGTGAGGGAGATTTACCCACTTGGCAGCGTGCAGTCTGGTTGTGTTATCACCTAATCCGGTGACTTCAGCGCTTATTATGTCAGCTGTGAGTGTGGGCTGGACCTGTTGAATGGAAAACCGAGATAAAAGTTTGGGATCGTTGTGGATTCTTAAAATAAATTTTTGTTTATGGAGCTGGAATGGTGATTGTGAATGGAAGTTTCTAACTTTCTTAAGACGGGCGTACATGGCGATTTTTGGCCCTTTTTTTAGCCCTTTTTTGTGCGACTGTTTTTGGGATCGGGTTGAGTTTTATCTTAATCATGTGTCCTGCTTCGTGTAGTATACATGGAGAACTGATGAATACCTCACGACCAGCTCCCGATCGGCAATCATAGGTCGCAAGAACATCAAACCATTTTAAATCCAGTCGCCTCTCGTGAGGGTTTCACTGTTGAAGTCGTTCGTATAGTGTGAGAACATGAATCATGAGCCGTGAACTTTCAAACCCTGACATTTGGTCGTACAGTTTGAGCTGGAGCTGAGTGAAACCATCGAAAATGATCTATGTTATAATGTTGTTTCCTCATTAAAAACAGACCTGGAGTTGTGTTTTGTTTTATTCACACATGTTTAACACACAAATTTTGCATATTTAGACTATGGTCTTTTCTCAAAACTAACTCTTGACATGTGGTAAAACAGGAAGTATTTCACTACATTTTTTCAAACTCCACACACCTTCACTCGAATCATTTGGATAATTTCAGTCCTGGAATTGCAGATCTCTTCTGAACTAAAAGTACAAGGAGCTGGTAACCTGAAAACTACCGCTTCATGACAAGGGGGAACAGAGCATTTAGAGCTTTGGAGATGTAAACAGACTAATAATAAAGACAACGTGTGTGAAGGAAACAAAACACAGCTCCAGGTCTGTTTTAGAGGAGGTAACACCATTATAACATGACTTAAAGCTCACAAGAGGACCTTTAAGAATGCACTTAACCATTTATTTGTTGCTGTGTCTATATTTGAATGTTATCTTGGATATTCACAGTATATAATTCGGACTATTTCCTTTTAGTGCTATTTGAAGAACTGATTTTTTAGGTTTCTTTTAACAGTTTTCCAGATTTCCAGATTCTGTCCAATGCTCCACCCACAAACCTGCATCACCCACGCTCCCACATGACAATTCTCCATAAATATACCAAAACGCGATACAAAACTGTACGCTGCAACTTCGCAAACCTGATCCGATGTGCAGTAGTGTCATTAGCGCTCGAAAGGGGGAATGATTTCGTGTAAGGAAACAAAAATTAAGGTTTATAAAATATGTTAAGACATCATTTTGGGCATTCTCACGACAATAAAAGGTAACATGATGATCTAAATATGTTATGTGTTAGCAGTTAATACCCCATAGAAGTAAAATACAGCTTCGTATACCCAATATTGTTATGTAATTTAAACTAACAATGAACTGAATACAGAACTATAGAATTTGTCTAAGCTCTTCCTATAGATAATCCTGCTGTTATGTCCTTAAACCCACTTGGACATCTGCTTAGACAAACACATTAGAAACACCTGGGAGCCATTTTGAGGACCTAAAGTTTTGGGCGTCTTCTACAGAATGTCCCATACATCTTCTTTGTTTCCGGGTTTGTTATTATTCTGCCCAGAGCCAAACTCATCCAGAGGGAAGAGGCAGGCAGGGCTCCAAGATGGCTCCGGTCCAGAGTCGCTAAGAATGGACGGTGTCCAAGACTTACATTAATGATAATACAGCGTGTCTGAGCTGATAAAAGTAAATAAGCGTTGTTATAATGCAGACTAGACCTATGATTTTCCTTTCTGGGTGAATATTAAAGGAGCCGTACCTGATTTTTACCGTTTGAAAATGTAAAAAAACAGAATTAATTTGTTTAAAACAGTTCGCAGTCGTCCTAAAGTTATATTCTGAATGTCCTAATTATTCGCCGCAGTGCTTTTCGCAACTTTCAGAGACCAGAGCAGAGTCACCTTTGAGATACTGATAACGTTTAACTAGCATGCTAACCACACACTTCCTGGTACGCTTTATAATTAGATGCAGAACACACAACAGACTTTACAAAATATCTGTAACAAGGTGAGACATTTTGCTCAAATACATGGGGAAAAGATGGGTACAGGGCCTTAAAGGTGATCAAAATCAAATTAATAAAAAGTAAAATGCAAAAAGTGAAAGTGGTAAATGTCACCCTATAATGTGGAAGGCTGATGGTTTGAATTCCACTTTGCAATGAAAAATGGTAAATGGCCACATTTTTATACAGCGTTTTTCCACCGTCAAGGCACTCAGAGCGCTTTAGAACAAGAAACCACTCACCCATTCATACACCGTATGCAGACATTGGGGCGAGGTGGGTTAAGTGTCTCGCCCAAGGACACAACGACAGCGTTCATCTGTGGGACCTGGAATTACACCAATTATGCCAACTTGTGGGTCAATGGATTTGACCGCTCAATCGGTGATGTTTACATCGAGAGCGGGACTCGAACCATCAACTTTTCAGTCAGTCAACAAACGCTCTACCAACTACTGTGTCGGGTTGTCTCCGTCGAGATGGAATGTTGTGCTGTATGCCATTAAACGGTTCTATCTCCATGGAGACGAGCAGCTCGGATCTGTGGACAGGCAAGTCTGCTCATACGAATGCATGTTTCTCGAGGGATTTTCAGCAATAAAAACAATAAATGATGTTTAATGACATGGAACATTTCGGAAAATGCACTAACTTCTCCATGGCAACAAGTAGGTGACAGGACCGCTTCCAGAAAAGTTACGCAGTGCACCAGATTGATCGTAGGCATGGGCTCAACGTAGCAACAGATATGATTGACAGCCATCGTGCCTTGTTGCTAAGCGCCCACTCCTGCCACACTGGTAGTGCAGGCAACAACCTCACTCCTGATTGGTTCTTTGATTGACATAAATATGAAAAAAGAATCAACAGCCTGGATTGACTTCAATTGGCTGGCCTAATTCCACTTCTGTATACAGTCTATGGGTTTGAACCAGTTACCTTCTCATTGGCGTCCGAACACTTAACCCACTACACCACCTACCTTGACAATGACAATTCTATTATTCGAAATATCATCCTATCGTATCATCATTGTCTCAAAATAACATTGAGAGCCGTCAGAATATATGGAATTACAAGTGTCTTTGGTTAAATGCATTGTTTTATAGTAGCAACAGCTAATAAGCATAAAGAAATAAATAGACTATGATGCATTTCAGAGCAGACAACATGAAGAAATATGCAGAGCAAGAGAGAGAGAGAGATACTTTATTGATCCTAAGGGAAATTGAAGTTTGGCTGCAGCAACATTTCCACTGTGCGGCTCAGTCCCTTTGTGTCTCAGTCAAAAGTCTCAGTGCAGTTTAACAGGAGGACTGGTCAGGGAGGGTCAGCAAATCCCGTGGAAGAGCCAAAAATATCCCTCCTCTGTGTCCTCTAGCATCACAGCAGCCTCCAGGGGGCACCAGGTGAACACGACAGGAAAGGCCTCGTTCTCACTCCGCTCTGGTGTTTACGAAATGGCCCATTCCCTCAAAGGGTTTCATCTGGAAGGTCTTCTGCCACATTTGCTGCCTGTAGCATGTCAAATGTCCCTATTTTGACCAATTTGATCCCTGCCAACAGTAAAGAGGGTCATAATTTGTCATTTGTTTAGGTAAAATACAAAAATATCAGCTTAAAAACAACCAAAACACAAAGAAAATATGACTATACTGGCTCACACATTAGTCCTGAATGGTCTCTGCATAACAATTTTCCTTAATGACGCACTCGTTTGAAAATGTTATTTTTACCAACCACCAAAAAAACCTGGGATGTTCCAGTTTTTTATCGTGAAATTCTGGTCACCCTAACTTAGCCTAACTTCTTGCACAGTCTCGGACAGTAATGATTCGCACCAAAGTCTTGTCGAGGTATCTTAAAAGCAAAAAGTATCGTATTTACAATTCTTTAAGGCTTTCAATAAATATCGTACCATGAGATTTGGATATCGTTGCATCCGTATAATTTGCCACGACAATCTGTAACTTTGTTTTCCCCAAACGTAACACTCAATACATTTAAACCCCAGCCTTCCCATCACTGCCTGTCCACTTGACCGGCTCATTACTTAAGATAATTCTGCTTTATGTTGTGTCTAATCACATTAAGATCCACGTGGCACAGTCCTGGTCCAGTTTAGCTCCGTTTAGTCCCCGTCTCCGCACACACGACCCCACTGCACACTGCATTACCAAGCGAAACGCCCTCTGAGCCTTCCCACACGATTACACGCTGAATTTATGGCGCAGAATTGGACCGGGGCCCTGATTAAAGAGGCTGTACGTTAACGGCGGCGCGCTAAAACAGAAAGGCACGATACATGTTCACTATCGATCGGCCTGGTCAAATGGAGTGGAAATACTAGCTAGTTTTGATGGATAACTTTTGTTGCACCATCAGAATTATTATATTAATTGCAGAATGAATCGTGTGTTGAAATGTGCGATGTTGATCAGCTGATTTAAAGCAACAGTACGTCATTTGTCCCCATGTATTTGAGAAAAATGTGCGTTATCCCAGTACAGATATGTTGTATAAGCAGCTCTGAGGTCAAAATGAGTGAGCTGTGCACTGTGTCTGTAATTATAAGTCAGGAAGTGTGGTGTTGGCTTGCTAGTTGGTGATTGCTAAATGCACTCTGTTCTGGAGTTGTGAAAAGCTTAAGTCTGTATACGCTGTGAGATTTTTGGGCCTTTTTTGAGACGATTTTTCACCCGTGCTTTGTGTAGTAAACATGGGGTAACGAGAACCGATGAATACCTCACGACCAGCTCCCATACGGCAATCGTAGGTCGTAAGAACATCAAACCTGTTTGAAATCCAGTCGCCTCCTGTGAGGGTTTCACACTGCTGAAGTCGTTCGTACAGTGTGAGAACATGAATCGCGAGGTGTGAACTTTTAAACCCTGCGATTTGGTCGTACAGTTTGAGCGGGGGCTGAGTGAAACCACTGAAAACATCGCAGAGTGTACGCCGGACTTTATAAACATGACTAATTAGGACGCTCTGAATGCATAAGCGAGGAATAACTTTGGATCACTGCAAAATGTTTAAAGCTCCTATATTACACAAAACTGACTCTTGTGAGAATTTAAGTTGTGTTAAAATGTTGTTACCTCATCAAAAACATGCCCAAAGTTGTGTTTTGTTTCACTCACACACGTCTCCAAAGCTCAAAACGCTCTGTTCCACCTTGTGATGTCATGAAGCAGTAGTTTTCCAGTGAGCAGAACTTGAGGAGTCATAGTTAAGTGTCAAAAGTGAGCAGAACTTGAGGAGTCATAGTTAAGTGTCAAAAGTGAGCAGAACTTGCAAAATCATAGTCATTAGTGTTGAATATAATAAGTTAACAGAAATTGCCAAGTCACTGTATATAGTGTCAAATATTACTCGTTACCAGAACTTGCAAAATCGTAGTAATTTGTGTTAAAAATCATAAGGTTAAATAACAGAGTAAAACCCATTTTGTGTACATTGGCTATAGCAAATACATTGCACTTGAAGTTTAGCTGATTTAGAAAAGTGAAGTACTTACTGGATTTACTTGACTGTTGTGGATGTGCATTTTGTTTCCCATATTTTTTAAGTAAACCTTACTTGTCAAGGCTTACTTGTTACAGTGTGCAGTCTTTTACATTTCATTCAGTATAATCTCAATTCCATACGGGAAAAAACAATATCTAGGTAAGTTAAAATGACTTAAATTAAGGACATTTTGCTTTATATGAGTAGATTCAACTTGACACATAAAATTATCTACCAATGGAATAAGTGTGTTTTTTGTAATTTAAGCAGCATTTGAATTTGTTTTTTATTTTAAGTGCAAAAAGTTGTTGTTTTCCTTATTTTAAGTGATGTATTTTCATATTTTAAGTGCAAAAAGTCTGCTGATAATTTTACTCGATATACTACTACTTTTACGTGACATTTACTCAAATCATGGTTAAACTTTCTTGATTCAAGTCATCTTAACTTGACTAGATTTTGTTTTTGCACTTCCAGTATTACCACATGACATCATAAGGTGGAACTGAGTGTTTCCAGTTTGAGAGAAGCACTCGATATCTTAAATCTGCAGGTTTGTGTGTTAAACATGTGTGAATGAAACAAAACGCAACTCCAGGTCTGTTTGTGATGAGGAAACAACATTATAAGGCGCTTTGTCATGTTTTTAGGAGGGTAAAAATCAGGGGCAGCAGCGTTAACAACTTTCCCAAAATCATTTAAAGTTGTAGAGTGTTTTGTTTACACTCCTCTCCATCTTCTCTGAAACTAATTAACTTCAGGTCCCCTTTAACCGCATCCATAAATCTCCTCTTTGCGTTTCCTTTTTTGTTTCCTGACAGTCTCTTTCTCTGTTCGCTGTGTCACTGTCCCTCTTCTGTGCACGTGCAAACCGTTTCAGTCTCTACACATGCACAAGGCTCACAATAATCCACAAATTTGTAAATAATGATTTTAAAAAGACTATAAAAATTCATAAAACTAAATGCATTGGTGTCAGAAATGCTAATGCTGAACAGACTTACTTAGAGGAGCTTTTTACTCAAGTTTTTCAGTGAAGTCATGGTAAAACATCTCTGAAAAGTACATTTCAACATTTCTAGAAGGTAATTAAAGGTCGTATATATTGTTCAAAATTTACTCTTGTGAGCTTTTAGCCATGATATAATGTTAACTCCTCAAAAACAAACCCAGAGTTGTGTTTTGTTTCATACCTGTTTTAGTAACACTTTAGTAAACTGCACAAATCTCTCAGTCTGTGCTAATATTGACGTCACAAAATTGATTTTTAATTTTAATTCTAGAATCAGTCTGAGTGAACAAGTTATTTCTGTTTTCTTCATGACCATAACGTCATTCTTTGGATTAAGTCTTCTTAAGGCATTTTTAGAGGAGAAAGTAGCAGATTCACATTTTTGAGCCTCCTATATGTATATATGTATATATATGTATATATATGTATATGTATGTATATATGTGTGTGTATATAGCCTATATATATATATATATATAAATGTTGTATCAAATGACTGGGCTCAAAGCATTTTAGAATGTCAGTCTTGTTATTATGTAGAATATCATAATATCGTGAGCTTTCACATGATAAATATAATAAATAATAAATAATATCATACCATGAGGTTCATACCGTGACGATATCGTTCATGAGACTTGGATATCGTTACACCCCTAATATATTAATTAATAATTAAAACACAACTCCAGGTCTGCGATGAGGAAACAACATTATAACATAGATCAGAAACAGTGTAATATGGGACCTTTAATGCAGTAATAAATTCAATAAATTATTCAAAGTATGTCCCCTATTCTAAGTAAAAAATCAATTCTTTTCTCCTATATCCATGGCCTGGCATTACATTACAGCCTCCTCTGTCCCGGTGTTATGAATGAACGCTGCTCTCCTCAGCCTGCGTTCCCCTTTTCACCAGCTCCCTCTAGAGGCCCTCCGCCGCCTCTGCAGCCTCTGTCTTTACACCTGCGTAGCTGCCTTCACCGCGCTCTGCTCCTGTCTCTTCACTTCCCCCGCTCTGCGTCCGCTTGGGGTAAGAGATGCACGTTCGGTTCCGGGGTCTGTGGTCTTCTGAAGCTGTGGTAGATCCTACAGAGGAGATGTGGGGCTGGAGGAGGCAGAGGAGGTGGACTTTATCTGCTGATTATGGATGAGCTTCATTGCCCTGACTACTGCTGCTGCTGAGAGGGAAAAGAGTAGAGGAGCAGAGGGTTTCAATTTAGCTATGGACAAGTCTCTAAGCAGTGTTTATGCTTTAAAATAGTTATCTGCTGGTTAAACTAGAAGCTGTTAAAGGTGCATTGTGTAACTTTTCTGGTGGAGGCTCCGTCAGTTGTGTTTCTCCGTGGATTTTATTGTTGAGTTATTGAGTTATTGCTTTGTCTGGTTGTCTGGAATGTTTCACAGTGTGGTGTTAAAGCTTTCTATCTTCACGGAGAGCAAAGCGGACCAGGTTACAGGTCAGATCTGTGGAGAGGCGACCCCTGCTCACAGTCAGTTGTCTGTTTTTATAGGTGTTTTTGAGTTATAAAACCTCAGCTGTTTATGCAGAGGTGGGGACTTGGACTCGGGTCAGACTTGAGTCACTATTTTTAGGACTTGAGACTTGATAAAATGAACTAAGACTTGGGACTTGACTTGGACTTGAGGCCTGTGACTTGGGAAGACTTGATGCTTCTAAAAAAATCTCTGTTTTTAGAAAATACTTTTCTCTTTACAGTTGATACTTGCGGTTCTGAATTTTACAGGAACAAACTGGAACACGTCTCTTCCACTTCTGTTTGTTACTTTGGATGTAGCTGAAGTACTGTGATGTGGTGTCCTGAAATGTACTACAGTAATATACAGTATAATGCAGGAAAACAGAGGGAACTACATAGAACATGATCCTTCATGACAGAATAACTGTGAGTCTTTTAAATCTTAATTTGTTTTGTTCTGAATGTCTTGTTTTGTCAAGACATTTAAAAGGAAAAATTTGCATTTCTACGACTTTTATATACATACACATGTATAAATATATCATGACTTTTTACGGACTTGACTTGGACTTACAGGCCTGTGACTCGAGACTCGACTTGGACTTGACTTGGACTTGACTTGGATTTACGGGCTGGTGACACGAGACTCAACTTGGACTTGACTTGGATTTGACTTGGACTTACGGGCTGGTGACTCGAGACTTAACTTGGACTTTCCTGTATTTTACTTGGGACTTGACTCGGACTTGAGGTCAAAAACTTGAGACTTCCTTAAGACCTGTAAAACAATGCATTTTATAATTGTATTGTTTTCATATGTTTTAACAACTTCTGCATTGCCACAAACCACCAACTCAACAGTGACGTTTCTGTGCCCCCGAATAAACCAGAATACAACTGCTGGACGTCGGAAGTTCCCCGTAAACTCAAAGTGTGAGTGCTCGAGTTTGGTTAAACAGTGGGGCCTGGTGTTTAGGGCAGATTAGCCTTCTCACAATGACACCAGATGCCCTGACAGCTGGCCATTTCAGCTGCAAATCCAACCCCTCCTCTGGGCCCGTACCTCCTCATCCGGCTCCTCTCCTCTGCTCTGGTGAAGGAGGCGCTCGGGAAATTCGTAATGTACCAAAACAGACAAAAAGAAAAGAGCTTTTAAAGGTTCTATATTATGCAAAATGAACTGGTGTGAGCTTTAGGTCGTGTTATAATGTGTTTACCTCCTCAAAAACAGACCTGGAGTTGTGTTTTGCTTCATTCACACATGTTTGAGTAACTTTATTATGAGTCTGTCGACATCTCCAAAGCTCAAAATGCTCCGTTCCAATTTGTGATGTCATGAAGAAGTAGTTTTCAAGCTACGTTTTACCTTTTGTTTAGGAGAGATTGGCAACTCCAGGGCTGAAATGATCCAAGTGATTACAGTGAAAATGTGTAGAGCTTTGAAACACAGTGGAGCACTTCCTGCATTACAGCATGACATCACAAGGTGGAGCAGGGTGTTTTCTGTTTGAGAGAGTAATATGGGCGGGTTTGGTGGGATAATATGTGCGCTAAATCTTTATCATAGTTTTACATCGGTTAAGTGTCAGTTTGTGGAAAAAAGTACAAACGAAAAGTACAAAAATACAAGAAGTAACGCTGAGTTTTAAAACATACCTCTTCACTCAGGCCTGACCGATATTATCCTCGATATGGGCTCTTGGAAACATATCGGCTATTGGCCTAAATCTTGCCGATATGGGCCGATATTCCACGTGGACATGTTTTATTTTGTTATACAGCCTAGACTCTCTATATTGGCCATACCGGCTTGTCAAAGCCTGATCCTGTCAGATCTCACAAGCTTAGCAGGGCCGGGCCTGGTTAGTACTTGGATGGGAGACCACTGGGAATTCCAGGTGCCACAGGGAAGCGCCAGTGGCAAAAACTGCTGTAGTGTCCTTAGGCAAGGCACATTGCCTCATATGAAAGTGGTGTGTGTATGAGTGTTGGTGGTGGTCGGAGGGGCCGATGGCACAGATTGGCAGCCTCGCTTCCGTCAGTCTGCCCCAGGGCAGCTGTGGCTACAATAGTAGTTTACCACCACCGGGTCTGGAGTGAATGAATAATGCTCTGTAAAGTGTCCTGAAAAGTGCTATATAAAACTGATGCATTATTATTAGGCCCGAGCCCCTACAGGGCGTAGGGCCTATTGCTTCCGCAACGATGATGCCTGGGCGAAGCCCAGGCATCATCGTTGCTAACTGTCTTACGAAGTTCAGCGCGAAGCGCTGAACTTCGTCCCTCGATCGCTCTCACCGTGAACAGCAGTATCCTAGCAACCCATGCCGAAGGCATGGGACATGCATATTTGTTCTTGCTAACAAGTCATCGTCAACATTGAGTGAATGGGCGAAGCCCATTCACTCAATGTTGACAAAAATAGCGCGCCTCCTGTCCCCAAAACACTCCTGACATCAAGCTGTATCTAAGCCCCCATGCCGAAGGCATGGGCCATGTTACAGCTGCTAAAATGAATGGAAATCAATGGGGGTCAATGTCGGACCCCGACGAGATGGTGAATGACGGCGCGTAAGCGCCGTCATTCCTGTGTTTCTGATCACGGTCACGTGGGAAGCTCAAGCTTTCAAAAATGTATAATATGTCTTTCCTATGTAAAAGGATATATTGTTTTCGCTAAAATTATTATTATTATTATTATTATTATTATTATTATTATTATTATTATTGTTGTTGTTGTTGTTGTTGTTGTTGTTGTTGTTGTTGTTGTTGTTGTTGTTGTTGTTGTTATATTCTGTCCATTTAGTACAATTTACAGACAGATAAATGTCCTAATATGTGGCTCCCCATCAGTATTTATCTGCAGAATCATTTGTCTGACACCGTACTGCATCCCCACGTGTTTGTTTACAGTCACAGCCACAGATCCACGTGCACAACACTGAGATTCTCTTCTTTTTACGGACGATCAGTTTGAGTCTGGGTTAAAAGGACAGTTCTTAGTGCAGACTTGTGATCTGAGAGGAGCCTGTGTGAGGCTGAGTGTTGGAAATATGTCGGTTTTGAAGCTCGTTTTGGTTCTTTCATTGGTTAGTGATTAGCTGCTGTAGCTCCCACATAAACAGGCTGTTTTCTCTTCTATTAGCGACTGTAAAGTGACTATAGTGGCCGTATATATGTTACTGGACACGCACTGATATGTACATGAGCTGTGAATAGAAGTCTGAATGATCGGCATTTAGCATATCATTAATTACCACTAAAAGCTAATAGCGGTAGTTTACTTACAGTACTTCCTTTACTGGCTAGAATATCATACAAAAATCCCATCAGGCCGACCGACTGTCTTTAAATATGATGTAAAGAGGCAGAAGTACAATAAATGTCACCTAAATAAACCCAGTTGAAAATCCAATAGAGCCAAACCTAAGTTTTAGAAACAATTAAATATTTACAGTGAATTTTTACGTCATAAATTTATCGGCTATCGGCAGGTCCAACTCCCATTTTATCGGCATCATATCGGCCGCAAAAAAATCCACATCGGTCGGGCCCTACTCTACACTGAAAATTCCATAAAATGTAAGAGACAATTTGCTCACAAAGACAGTTTTAGCACAATAAAGGAGCTGTGGTTTATTTCTGAGTCTGATCATAACTGTTGTGTAATGTCGACGGGTTTTGGTCCTTGTTTACAGTGCGGTTGCTAGGTAACAGTTATTGAATCACCTCTGTGTGTTTGACTTGTGTCGTGCTCTGCTGGACCATGATCCCAGCCGCACATGAGCACATTTCTCTCTCCCTCTTCTTCTTAATGTTGATTGTTTACCTGCCCCCTGCTGGGCGATGTGAGTGTCTGCTTTAGCTCTCCTCCTTTCTCTCCCCATCTTTTTCTTCTCTCTTTCCTCCTCTCTCCCCTCCTTCCTCTCTCTCTCTTTCTCCCCTTACCTCCCCCTCTCCTCCCTCTTCCTCCTCTCTCTTTATCCTCTCTCTGCTTCTCTTTCTCTGCTCATCTCTCTCTCCTCTCATTTCTCCCTCCCTACTCTCCTCTCTCTCCTCTCATCTCTCTTATCCTCTCTCCCGCCCTCCTCTGCTCTTTCCTCTTATATCTCTCTCCTCCTTTCTCCCCTCTTTCCTCTCCTCCTCTTTCTCCTCTCACCCCCCTCTCTCTTCATCCACTCTCTTTATCCTCTCTCTCTTCTTCTCTGCTCGCTCCACTTATCTCTCTCTCCTCTCTCTTCTCTCTTCTTTTCCTCTCTCCTCTCTTTTCTCCCTCTCTCTATCCTCTCTCCCCCTGTCTCCTCTCCCTCTCTTCTCTCTCCCTCTCCTCTCTCCTCCTCTCTCCCCTCCTCCTCTTTCTCCTCTCACCCCCCTCTCTCTTTATCCACTCTCTTTATCCTCTCTCTCCTCTTCTCTGCTCGCTCCACTTATCTCTCTCTCATCTCTCATCTTTCCCTGTCTCCTCTCTTTTCTCCCTCTCTCCTCTGCTCTCTCTCTCCTCCTCTTCTCTCCCTCTCTCTGGTCTGTGTGTGATAGAAACAGGTCATCAGGTTTGTCTCCTCCAGCTCCTCTGTCACCGCACGTTTTCTCACTGCGTTTCTCTCCCTCCCTCTTTCCCCTCACCCCTCTTTATGTGTCTATCTCTCTCCCTCTCACTTTACATCCCCTCTCTCTTTATGTCTCTCCCTCCATCCCTCCATCTCTCTCTCCCTTTCTCTTTATGCCACTACCTCCCTCTCTTTTTGTCTCTCCCTCCCTCCCTACTTCTCTTTCTCCCTCTGTCTTTATTTCTCTCCCTCCATCTCTCCCCCCTCTCTCTTTATGTCTCTCCCCCTCCATCTCTCTCTCCCTCTCTTTTATCTCTTCATCTCTGTGTTGTAGCGCCCCCTAACAGCAGCAGCAGTGTCTTTATGTCTCTCTGCCCCTCTCCCTCTTTCTGTCTTTCCGTCTCTCTCTCCCTCTCTCTTTTATCTCTCTTTTATCTGTCTTTTATCTCTCCGTCTCTCCGCTGCAGCGCCCCCTAGCAGCAGCAGCAGATTGTGTTTGGGACGCTCAGCTCCGTATTTGGTCGACATAAACTCCCTGAGCCCCGGGGGAGCTGCAGGTCCCTGTAAGGCACCGCTCAAGGAAACAAAGACACCACGGACGGAGGGAGGGAAGGAGGGAGGAGAGAAAGAGAGGAAGATGAAGAGATAGGAGAGGCGGGGCCAGAGAAAAAGAAGAAGAAGAAGAAACAGAAGAAGAAGAAACAGAAAGAGAAGAGTGAAGAGAGGAAGGGAGAGGGAGGGAAAAGAGGAAGAAGAGAGAGAGTGTTGAGAGAAATGAGAGATAGAGAAGAGAGAGAGGGAACAATGGAGAGAGAGTTGAGAGAGAAGAGAAGGAGAGGGAATGATGGAGAGAGGGGAGAGAGGGGGAACAATGAAGAGAGAGAAGGATAGAGAGAATTACAAAACAAGTAAAAGAGAGGGAGGAAAAAGAGGGAGAAGAGAGAGGGGGAAGGAGAGAGACATGAGATAAAGAGATAAAAGAGAGAGAGAGAGACGAAGAAGAAACAGAAAGAATAAGAGAGAGAAAAGGAGAGAGAAGAGAAAATGATGAAGAGAGAGAGAAAGATAGAAAGAATGATAGAGAAGTAAGAGAGAAGAAAAAGAAATAAGGAAAGAAACAGGCTGAGAGAGAGTGAAGAGAGAAAAAGAGAGGGAAGAGAGAGATGAGAGAACAAGATGAGAGAAAGAAACAGAAGAAGCAAGGACAGACATGGAGAGAGTGAAGAGAGGGAAGGAGAGAGAGGGTACAATGAAGAGAGAGAAAAGAGAGAGAAGAGAAAGAGAGGAAATGAATAGAGAGAGAGAAGGATAAAGAGAATGACAGAGCAAGTAAGAAAGTTTAAAAAGAAATATGGAAAGAAAGAGAGAGAGAGTGACAAGAGAGAGATGAGAGAAAGAAATGAGAGAGAGAAAGAGAGTGAACAGAGGGGGGAGAAGAGAGAGGGGAGAGAGACAAACAGAGAGAAATTGCAAAAGGGAGAGGAGAAAGAAAGGAGAAAACAACAAAAAGAGAGAGTGAAGAGAGGGAGAGTGGGAAGGGAGAGAGAGGGGGAGGGAAAGAGAGAGAAGAAAGAATGAAGGGAGGAAAGAGAGAGGAGAGGGAGAGACAAAAAGTTGAAAAAGAAAAGAGAAACAGAGGGGAGAGAGGAGAGAGAGGGAACAGTGAAGAGAGATAGTCAGAGACATAAGAGAACGAGAGGAAATCATGAAGAGAGAGAAGAGAGAGTGAAGGAAATGAGAGGGAGAGACAGAGAGAGTTGAGAAAGAAAAGAGAAAGAGAGGGAATGATGGAGAGAGGAGGGAGAACAATGGAGAGAGAGAGAATAGAATGAGAGGACACAATGAAGAGAGAGAGAGAGAAGGATAGGGAGTAAGACGGAGCAAGTAAGAGAGCAGAAAAAGAAATGTGGAAAGCAGGAAAAAGAGAGAGAGCGCAGAGAGGAGGTCTGTTCGTGTTCCGGTTGTTGAACATCAGGTATGGCTGCACAGGGCCTTAGAGGAAAACTCCAATGGTGGAAATGTAAAAATTGTCAAAGAAGTTTTTGCTAAAAGGCAAATCCTCAGAGAGATGGAACTCAGGCTGAAGCGGTGAGAAGAGAGCGAGGCGAACACTTCCACCTGTGAATTCTGATGTGTCAGAGCAAATGCAAAAGGATTCCACCACAGGAGACACTCTTCAGACTCATGTAAAACGTCCCAGATTTGAGTGAGAAGTGTCCTCCCTGCTCTGCTATAAAACTCTATTGTGTTGTTCTTATCCCTGCACCAAATTTACTTAAACTATGGACTGAGCAGGGTTTTAGTTAAAGGTCCCACATTACGCAGAACTGACTCTCGTGAGCTTTACGCTGTGTTAAAATGTTCTTACCTCCTCAAAAACATGTTTTGTTTCATTCACACATGTTTGAGTAACTCTTTATTTTAGTCTGTCTACATCTTCAAAGCTCAAAATGCTCTGTTCCACCTTGTGATGTCATGAAGCGGCAATCAAGTTAGCAAGTGAACAGCTCCTTTTACCTTTATTTCAGTAGAGATGGGCAATTCCAGGCCTGAAATCAGTCAAATGTTTATGGATATGGATATGGATATGGAGTGTATGGAGTATATGTATATGGAGTTTAAAAACTTAAGCACCTCCTGAATCACCACATGACATCACAAGGTGGAACAGAGTGTTTTCTCTCTGAGAGAAGAACTCAGGCTACATATGCAGGTTTGTGTGTTAAACATTGTTGGGCACGTTACTTTGAAAAAGTAATTAGCTAAAGTTGCTAGATGCTTCTTCCAAAAAGTAACTGAGTAACTGAGTTACTCCACTATAAAATTAGTTACTAGTTACTAGTTACTAGAGAAAGTAAAGTTTCTTTTTAAAAATTTTTTGAATGGCGCTCTCACACTAGGAACCATGCTGTGCTCAAGCACGATTGCTGTGGGTTCTATGTTCTGCACTCACACCTGCACAATGCACAACCGAACAGAGCCACAGCCCAATGACATCATCACGGCCCAATGACGTCATCACGGCCCAATGACGACGTCACAGCCCAATGACGTCATCACGGCCCAATGACGTCATCACAGCCCAATGACATCGTCACAGCCCAATGACGTCATCAGGGCCCAATGACGTCATCACACGCCTCTGTTTACATGTGGCGCAGCAGAGCACACGCTTTGACTGAGAAAATAAGTCCAGCGGCAGAAATATCTATTAAATAGTGAGACAGATATGAGTCCTGCTGCGATGCACTCCTCCGTGTGTTTATGGATACAAAAACAGGGCAGAGAAATGAAAGCAGCCAGAGATAAGGCTGCAAAATGCGTAACAGCGTTTATTTTAACACGGTTATTCTCATCACTGGAGTTAAACGTGTGAATGAAACAAAACCCAACTCCAGGTGTGTTTGTGATGAGGAAACATTAACATAGATCAGAAAAGTGTAATATTGGGCCTTTCAAAGCATTTCTAGTGTTGTCAGTGTAATTCATCTAGTGCATAGTCTTGTGTCCTTGGGCAAGACACTTCATCCACATTGTCTAAATGTTTTAGTGAGTAACTGAGGAGGCTGTTATGCTAATTAGTAGTGTTGTGGCCATCAGTATTTACCCCAAAGACTAGAGGATAATGCCTTTGAATGTTGGAATCTAACATTTGGTGACACCTCACAGTTGTAAATGTGGGTTTAAAGAGTGTGCGTTTCATTGCGTTGTTTAATTGTCATCTGCATTCACTGGTACTATGACGCTAACTGTAGGCACTGCTCTGTCTGAGACTGCAGACTTTAGACTCCATTTTGCTTCATTTTATGTTTTTTAGCATAATATGGGCTTATTAAACACATAACTGGACTTGTATTTTAAGTTCTAAATCATGAAACGGCAAAGCAAAGGTCCTCAAGAGCAGGTTTAAATACTAATAAGGATAAAAATTAATAGATGAAGTGAAGCATCTGCTCTAAAGCCTCTGATTTCCTTGAAGAGTAAAGTCTAATCTTTGTACCTCTTTGTCTCGGACGTCAGCAGCTGTTGTGATGTGTCCGTCAGAGCTGGACAAAGCTGCAGGATCAGGATCACTTTCTCTGTATCGGAGAGAGACGGAGACAGAGGGGGACTCAAACCTATGACACCAAATGAGAAATGAGCCGAGGCAGCTGCGTTTGTTTAAGTTTCAACCGAGAACACACAACTCAATCAGGCAAATAATCACTAGGATATTCTATAGTTTAATGGTTTTGGAGGAAAAGTTGAGCCTGATCCCAATTTATGCTTTCAAGGGCCCATATTACGCCATTTTCTGATCTGTTATAATGTCTTGTAATTTTTGTGTAGCTTATTTATCTGTTTAGAATCATTTGTATGTATATATGCAATAAATTTGATCAAAAAAAGAACAAAAAACAACAAAAAAACTCAACTAAACAAAACGGGACTGTGAACGTTCGTCATGATCACATACGACTGAAAATGTGCCGTTTAATTTAATTTTGCATTTCTTTTTGAGTTTTTAGACCATCTTAAAACTTTTTTGGGCTGCGTTTGCAAATGTGTGCGTTGTGTCACCATGGTAACCCCCATACACATACATGCAGAACACCCCCGGTGTGATGTGACTCTAAAGTATCACTGAATATGGAGTGAATGAAGCGATTTGGGGGTTTTGAAAAGCGCTATAGAAATCAAGTGCATTTTTGTTTCGTTGTTGCTGCTGAAAAATGTCCTTGGCGATCGGTAAAGTGTTTATCTGTGTGTTATTATCACGTTTACTGACCTGTTTTCTCTTCTCCTCGTGTTTCAGATCTACACAGACTGGGCCAATCACTATCTGGCCAAATCGGGCTGCCCTCGACTCATCAAGGACCTGAGTCAAGACGTGACCGACGGAGTGCTGCTGGCTCAGATCATACAGATCATAGGTGAGAAATACAAGAAAAACACAATACTGGATATTCTTCTGAACAATACCGAGACAGATTCATTAAAGGCCCCATATTTACGCTATTTTCTGATCTATAATGTAAAGTTATAATGTTGTTTCTTGATCATAAGCACATCTGGAGTTGTGTTTCTTTCATTCACACACGTTTAACACTCAAACCCTGCAGATTTAGGCTGAGTTCTTTTCTCAAATTGAAAAAACTTTGTTCCACCTTGTGATTTCATTTAGCCGGTCGTTGTGTCCTTAGGCAAGACACTTCACCCACATTGCCTCGTATGAAAGTGGTGTGTGTGAGTGATGGTGGTGGTGGTTGGAGGAGCCTCACTTCAATAACACAAAACAATAGTATCTTGTCACCACTGGGTGTGGAGTGAATGAAGAATGCTCTGTAAAGCATCTTTAAGCTCTGTATAAAATGAATGCATTGTTATTATAGAAAGAGCTGTACTGTGTTTACAGGCTCCACACACCTTCACTAGAATCATTTGGATCATTTCAGCTCTAGAATTACCAATCTCTACTGAATGTAAAAGGAGCTGTTAACACTTCCAGAGCGACGTTGTATACGATACCTGGGAATATGTTTTATATAACGGCACATAACTTTCCAACCATATAAGATAAGAAACATTTGAGGAAAAAGCTGAGAGTTTCTGAACATATTTCCGGCATTATCCGTCAACGAGAACTTTGTTTTCCGCCAAACTCATGCTCTTTATCCATTTTTATTGGCCCAAACTTTGCCAAAGAGGGTAGTGAGTCAAGATGGTCGATGCGCTGAGCGTTTGTTTGTAACAATTTAAAAAGCCTCTCTAAGGGCCATTATTTTCTCAATTATTATTATTTTATTTTTTTTCCTGGTCCTAAAGCTTTTATTACAGCCAGACACAATTACAGCAGCAGATTGTGAAATAACAAGTTGTACTGAAAAAAGCACATATAACATTTCATTGGGGATAAAAGGGGGAGTTTAAATAGCTAAATTTAGAAAAAAAAATTCAGGTGAGGACAAATGTAGTAAGATCTAATGTACTATTTAATTAATTAAAAATCGCCCTTAGGTCTTGAAGGTTAAGTTGAAAACTACCTATTCATGACATCACAAGGTGGAACAGAGCATTTTGAGCTTTGGAGATGTAGACAGTTTAAGGATTACTTAAAAATGTGTGAATGAAACAAAACACAACTCCAGGTCTGTTTTTGAGAGGTAACAACAAGATAACATGACTTAAAGCTCATAAGAGCCAATTTAGTGTAATACAGGAGCTTTAAATGTGCACTGTGCAGCTTTTCTTGTTAGAATATTGTTCATTCATTAAACATATACTTGGACTTTATTGTATTTTAAGCTCTAAATCATAAAATGCCAAAGCAAAGGTCCTCAAGAGCAGTTTGAAAGGCCAATTAAAGTACAAATACTGCGCAACATTTGTTTCTTTAAAGTTCTCGATCTCTATGGAGACAAACACATCATGCAACCAAGCCAAGATACAGGTCAGATCTGTGGAGAATTGAGCTTGTCCACAGTAAAAATACAATAGTTTGCAGTAGTTTTGAGAAATAGAAATACCCGTAAATGAATAAATACAAGATACATGTACAAAGCTATGACACCTCCACGGAGACGAGCGAGTGGCGGACCCCCTGCTCGAAAAGTGACACAATGCACCTTTAATTACCGTCTGTAGTCACCCGAACAGACCCCTCATGCGCCCCCTGCTGTCCCGTCTCTGTACTGAAGCTGCAGAGGGAGCGTCTCTTGTCTCTTCTTCTGCTCGATCTGGGCCAAATCTCAGCAGCTCCGTTTTTTTGTGGTGAAACGGCACTGACTGAAGAAAACCCAAAGACACACAGACAAACACAGAGGAAAACCACTGCTGCAGACTCTTTTATATGTTTTTGTTTGTGGAAATGTAAACGCACCATCAAACCAGATTCACACCAAACAAACACACATCTGATGATTGTAGTAGTAGTAGCAGTAGCAGTAGTAGAAATAATAGTAGACATTTTAGAAGTAATAGCATTTTTAGTAGTAGTTTTAATAGTAATAGCAGTAGTAGTAGTAATAGCTAGGGGTGTGACGAGACACTCAGCTCACGAGACGAGACGAGACACGAGATTGGGTTCACGAGATCGAGACGAGACGAGATTTTAAGAAAACTAAATTACAAATTATATGAATGCCTGGACAACAGACTTTTATTTAACTGAGTTGCACATGGATTTTATAACTTTGTAAGCGTTAACTTTTAATAAACTTCTTCCTTTTAATGAACTTCTTAATGAGCTTCTTCCTCTACAAATTGAAACTAAAATAAAATGTTCAATTTGATCAATTTGTGTGGTGGCAAGTTCAGCTGTTTCTGCTTGGAAATTAACACCGCGGTAGCTGTTGAACTCCGATGAAAAAAAGCAGCCACACGTCTCACTCGCCCGAGCAAACGAGCGACGCGGGGAACTCCGAGACCAGCTTGGGTTGCAAGATTTATAGTGTGCGCAAAACACTTTATGTGCGGCTTTAATCCTGCCTCGCGCACGGCCACGTCCATATTACGTGCATTGTCAGTAACAATAGCGATGTCGTGGTTGGGTTTTTTAAGCTCCCAGTCAGTAACAGCTGTCTGTAAAACTTCAGCTATGTTTGCCCCCGTGTGGGACTCGAAAAGTGGGCGAGTCTGTAGTACAACGTTTTCCATTTTCCAGTCATTGTTGATTGTGTGGACTGTAATTGTGATGTAGCTTTGTGTACTTCTCGATGTCCACCCGTCTGTCGTTATGGCGATGCTTACTGCGTCTTTCAGGATCTGCACTATCTTGCTCTTTGAATCTTCATAGAGTTTCGGGATCACTGTACGAGTAAAATGCGTGCGTGATGGGATGGTGTATTTGGGTTCTAGTGTGTGGAGGAGTCGCCGAAATCCTTCATTTTCTACCACAGAAAATGGCCTCATATCTGCTGCAATAAAAACACCTATGTCTCTTGTTATTGCTGTGGCTCTAGCGCTTGACTGTGGAAGTTGAGGTCCGAATGTGTTTGTCAGCGTTGTCTGGTTTGGTGGTGTTTTCTTCGCAGGCGCAGTTGTTGATTTGAGTGCTGAGCTGTGGTAGTGCTGTAAATGTCTCTGCATTGTGCTCGTAATAGCCGCGCTGTACGGCATTGTTTGCATACAGTGTCTGCATATTGTCCGTGTCTTATCAGTCACTCTCTTGCCATTTATCATTTCTGCCGGGAACCCAAAATGCTGCCAAACAAACGATTTGAAAGTGGCGGGGGCGTCGTCAATAGTAATACCTGTGTTTTCCGTCATTCTGGCTGCTTGCTGGATAACTCTCGCGAGACAGAATTTTAACGCGACGAGCAATCTCGTCAAATTACATCTCGCGAGATCTCGTCACACGAGATCTCGTCACACCCCTAGTAATAGCAGTAGTAGTAGTAGTAGTAGTAGTAGTAGTAGTAGCCATATCAGCAGTAGTAGTAGTAGTAGTAGTAGTAATAACTGTAGTATTAGTAGTTGTAGTAGTGTTAATTGTAGTCGTAGTAATAGTAGTCGTAATAGCAATAGTAGTAGTAGTAGTGGTGGTGCTACTAGTATTCGTAGTAGCAGTAATAGCTGTAGTATTAGTAATTGTAGTAGTAGTAGTAATTGTAGTAGTAGTAGGACTAATAGTAGTAGCAGTAATAGCTGTAGTATTAGTAAATGTAGTTGTGGTAACTGTAGTAGTAGTAATAGTAGTCATTTTAGTAGTAGTAGTAATAGATGTAGTATTAGTAATCGTAGTAGTGGTAATTGTAGTAGTAGTAGTAGTAGGACTAATAGTAGTAGCAGTAATAGCTGTAGTATTAGCAATGCAACTGCCAAATGTCATGAAAATAAAATAAAATAAAATAAAAACTGTGCCCAAGTAAGAGTATGGTAACTTATAAATGTATCATAGTTATAAGACAACTACAGTTTCAAAAATGAGTGCAACTCTCTTCGCTTTTTATGTTTTTCACAATATAGAAGCAGCATCAGTAGTAGTAGTAGTAGTAGTAGTAGTAATAGTAATAGTAGTAGTAGTAGTATCATTAGTAGTAGTAGCAGTAGAAGATGATGTATTCGTAGTAGCAGTAGTAGTAATAGTGGTAGTGGTAATTGTTGTAGTAGTTTGCAATAAAAGGCAGTAATAGTAGCTGTAGTAGCAGTAATAGCAGCAGCATCAGTAGTAGTAGTAGTAGTAGTAGTAGTAGTAGTATCTGTAGTACACCCTCTCTCTCCCCCTATCCCCGTTGTGCTGTAGCTCGGCCCTCCCCTCTGGCCCAAACTCACAGTGAGACCAGATCTGCCCGTCGCTTCACTCTCCACACTCTGCTGACAAATCGCACTTTCATACTCCTCCTCTTTCTCTCTCTCCTCTCCTCCCTCTCTCCTCCCTCTCTCCTCTCCTCCCTCTCTCCTCCCTCTCTCCTCTCTCATGTCAGACTCAGCTTCATGCTCCTCTGAGTGTCTCCTCTGGACTTGCGCACACACACACTTTGACAGCGTTTTGTGTTTTTCTCCCTCAGCCAATGAGAAAGTGGAGGACATCAATGGCAGCCCGAGGAGCCACTCGCAAATGGTGAGTCCAAACTTTTATCATGTTAAAAATACGTCCACACGAGAAATGAAAAGACAGACTGGGATTTCATGTTAAAGTTTGAATGGCATCGCTGTCATTTTTGCAAGAGTGGAAATGTTAGATATACTTTTTGAATTTTTAATAATCGCACAATTTTTTACTTTTTGATTTAAGCAATTTCTTGGCAGTTTTGTGTTTGTATTAGAGTAAGTATATATTGGTACTAATTGTCATTTGATTAATAGCAGTAGCAGTAATAGTAGTAGTAGTAGTGGTAGTAGTGGTAGCAGTAATAGTAGCATTAATAGTAGTAGTAATACTAGTGGTAGTAGTAGTGGCGGTAGTAGTAGTAGTAGTAGTAATAATGGTACTAGTAGTGGCAGTAGAAGTAGTAGTAGTAGTAGTGGTAGTTCTAGTAGTGGCAGTAGTAGTAGTAGTAGTAGTAGTAGTAGTCATGACAGTAGTAGTAGTAGTAGTAGTAGTAGTGGTAGTAGTAGTAGCAGTAGTCATGACAATAGTAGTAGTGGCAGTAGTAGTAGTAGTAGTAATAGTGGTAGTTCTAGTAGTGGCAGTAGTAGTAGTAGTAGTAGTAGTAGTAGTCATGACAGTAGTAGTAGTAGTAGTAGTCATGACAGTAGTAGTAGTAGTAGTAGTAGTAGTAGTAGTAGTAGTAGTAGTCATGACAGTAGTAGTAGTAGTAGTAGTAGTAGTGGTAGTAGTAGTGGTAGTAGTAGTAGCAGTAGTCATGACAATAGTAGTAGTGGCAGTAGTAGCAGTAGTGGTAGTAGTAGTGATGGTGGTAGTAGTATTACTATTAGTAGTGGTAGTGGCAGTGGTGTTAGTAGTAATAGTACTCATAGTAGTAGTAGTAATAGTCCTGTAGTAGAATATATATTGTCCATAATTACATTTGCAGTGTTTGAGTTGAAATGATAAGTTTCTGGCAGATTTTGTTTGACTTTTTCCGGCTGTTACTGTGACAATATCGTGTTATTTTGGTCAATTTAAAACCATGTGAGTGTGTGAAAGTCGTGGAACCTTTTCTGTTGAACGCATTTGCACGTTTTGTTAATTTTGACCCTCTGAGGCTGCTGTAGTTAAGGCGACTCTTCAAAATAAAGTAACTGTTCATGAGCTGTAGTGACAATGACAGAGCGGGGACGCCCTGTGCAGTGAATTTACACTTTTGTATGAGCTCCCATTTGTGTTGATTCAAAACTAATGAAGATACAGGTCAGATCTGTGGAGAGGCAACCCCCACTCCACTTTTTCTAGCTTTTCTGAGCTATAAAACCACCTGTAATTGAATAAACGTAAAGTAAAGCTGTTTAATGTCAGACTGTGGGACATTTCCATAGAGAAGTGACAAACAATAAACATAGAAACAAGACAGACCTCTAATCAACGATTTCTATAGTGCACTTTTAATGTTCTTGTACTTTGCTGTTGAATCTCTGAAATTTTTCCATTATTGGACAAGTTATTTTATCTGATTATAAGATTTTTAATTTAACTGAAGATGGTTTTTTTTTTTGCCCTCTACCAGAAAAGTTCCACAGTCCAGCTTTAAGTCAGATATTGTATTATAGATTGGATGTGTCCATAACCACTTCAAATGGGGAGAATTCAGTAAAAATAAATAAATAAATAACTCTTGTGTCAAGTTAAAGCTGTATTATGTAACCTTTCTGGTGTGGCGTCTCCATGAAGCTGTAATTACTTCACCTGTCACTGACTTGTCTAAAATGAGTAATATGTTTAATGCTATACTGAGGAATATTTCAGGTTAAGCAATAATTTAACTTAATAACAAGAAGCAGTGAAACATTGTAGATTTGATTTGTCCCTTCAAGGCTGCCACAGGTTTGAGTTCATAATTGTCATCTATTTTGATCTTATGAGGCTTCCATAGTGTTTGTAATTTTAGTTAAAGGAGCTGTACCAGATTTGTACTGTTTTAAAAGTGAAACCAGAACTAGTTTGTTTTAAACAGTTTACAGTGTGTAAGTCAGTATTACTAGTGTATTAAAGCTGTAGTACTTGATAGTGCCATGTGGTGGCGCCTCTCTATTTCTGTTGCACTGTCAGGTCACAGGTCAGCACTTGTTACGGGGTTGTGTAATGGACGGGCTCACATCTCTGGACTCGAAAAGTCAAGTGTGTGGTCCCGCTATAAAACGGGCTCATCTCTATTTCATGCTTGATTCAGACTCAGCGCCGTGGAGACCAGGCATGGGGTGGTTTCTCACTCTGTAATAAACTAAGTTTCACTGGAAATCTACAAGTCTTACTCTTCTCTGAATTCTCCCAGAACACAAAATATATATAAAAAAAATACTAAATGTGGGAATTTTAACTGGACTTTCCTGTATAAAGCAACACTGAGTGTGTTTACCTGCACAATCAGTATCCTGGTTATGACCAGGTTTTTAAGTATCACGGCTTTGTCATGGTGCATGTATCCCGAATTCTGTATCCCGAATAAGCCAGTATCCTGGTTATAAGCCAGTATCCTGGGATATTCCTATAGTAACCGGGATGTGGCATGTATACACAGTATCCTGAATACAGCAACATAAAGTTGAGCAAACAAACATGCCTGTGGTAAGTTCGATGAGAAACTCGGGCTCCATCCGAACATGGGCAAAAATATCTCCTTACTCTTCTTTCCTTCTCCTTATCATTGACCTCTGACAGCGACGTCATGAGGTCAACTATAAGGACCAAAGAGGAGGAAGGAGCAGTGAGGAGAAGGAGCTATCGCTGCTTTAGGTGGATCCTCCTAACCAGGGGCGGGAACTACAGTCAAAACTACAACTCCCAGAAAACAGACTATAACAAACAATCTTTACATCCATTTTTAGATGCAATAATTAGATCAATTAATTCATTATTAATTCCACTGTGTCACTTTCTGGAGGCGACACATCACCTGCATGAATTCCTTGAAATAGAAAGTTCAAACCATGGAGATTTATGCCATATTGTGGAACATTCAGAAGCAGGACCCTAATCCAGCTCAGTCTTGTGTAGATGCAAGGACCCATGTTTATGTTTTTTAGTGCAATAAAAACTTCAAAAATGACATGGCATGGTTTCTAAATGTGGAATAAACCAAGGATCAGTGGAAATCTACAAGCCTTGCTCTTCTCTCAGTTATTCCAGAGCTATCCCAGATGTTAATGGCTCTAGCTAGCGCTTTCCGCCTGACCACGACCAACACACAAGTTACAAGTTCTCCAAAGTTCTTCCTCACTTCCCTTACGCATTCAGAGCATCCTAAGTACCGGTATTCACCATGAGGAGTTCAGAAGCGCTTCTCACAACTTTCAGAGACTCGAGAGGAGTTTGACAGTAAACTTAGCAAGAATTAGCATGCTAACAGTGCAGTTCCTGATTATCGGACACTAAAACATTTTAAAATTAGACCTTATTTTGACTTCAAGAGCTGCTAATATTATAAGCAGTACTGGGGCAAGACAAATTTTGCTCAATAATGGAAAAAAAAACATCTGTGAAGCCATAACTCTGATCTTAAAAGAGAGAAAAGTATTTTAAAACTGGAAACTAAGTCTTGAATTTCCCCGATATTCCTAAAAACAAACATATTGACATTCCCAAATCCTCTTGACTAGTTTTGACTCTAGCGAAATGGACAGCTCGGTGCAGTGCGGTAGAGTTTTGGTCACCGCAGTTTCAGACCAGTATCTCATCGTTTTACAGTTTGGTCGAGGTTCTGAAGGCGCTTGTCTTTGTTGATTTCACACTCAGATTTCACACACAGAAGCAGGTCTGACAGCAGAGGCCCGGCCACATTACAAAAGTATAACGTTCAAACCGCAGCGTAATTAGACCAAAACTCCCTCCATGTTGGGCCGCGCACTGCAAAAACACCAACTGCTGAAAATGAGATCAATTCACCAAAACCTAAGTGACTTTTTAAAACGTTTCTCACCGTTTTTTAGATATTTTAGTTAAAACTGAAAAACAAATTTTTTTCCTGCAGGTTTCAAGAGGTAACTTTTTTTTTTTTTAATCTAATTTCAAGACAAAAATATTAAATAAAGGTTTTAAAAGAGCAAAATGACACTGTTGGTATAATGTTGCTGCTGGAATACATACAGGTTTTTTGTTAGTTTTGGCTTATAAAAATAAAAATACAAGTTCTTAGTAGGAGTAGTAGCAGTTGTAGTTAAAGTAGCAATAGTAGTAATAGTAGTAGCAGTAGCAGAGGTAGTTGTAGTAGTAAGTAGTTGTTGTCGTACTAGTAGTAGATCAAATATGAGTAATAGTAGTAGTAGTAGTAATAGTAGTAGCAGTAGTACTAGCAGTAGTAGTAATAGTAGTAGTAGAAGTAGTAGTAGAAGTAGTAGCAGCAGTAGTAGTAGTAACAGTAGTAGTAGTAGTAGTAGTAGTAGTAGTAGCAGTAGCAGTAGTAGTAGTAGTAGTAACAGTAGTAGTAGTAGTAGTAGTAGAAGTAGTAGCAGCAGTAGTAGCAGTAGTAGTAGTAATAGTAACAGTAGTAGTAGTAACAGTAGCAGTAGTAGAATAGTAGTAGTACTAGCAGTAGTAGTAGTAGTAGAAGTAGTAGCAGTAGCAGTAGTAGTAGTAGTAGTAGTAGTAGCTGTTGTAGTAGTAGTAGCAGTAGCAGTAGTAGTAGTAATAGTAACAGTATATAAATATAATTCTTGGACAGTTTTACTGATGCCCCTTGTGGCCAGGATGAAAACAGAAAGTTAAAACCACACTATGGAACATTCCCCATGAAGACAGATACTGTGTGTTTTATGTCAAACTGTGGAAGATTATCGCCTCCAGGCCAAATTACAGTCATGTTTCTATATTTTTATGGAAATCAATATGTAAATATGTAACTTTATTGTAACTTTCCTGACGTGTCATGTCACCTGAAAACAGAAAGGTAAAACAATACCTCTCCATGGATATAGATAAGATTTATGCCATAGTGTGGAACATTATAGCCAAAGAAACAACATTTCCATGGAAACAAGCAGGAGAAAGCGCTCTTCCAGGCCAAATATGTCAGGTTTGTGGAGGTGCAAGTCTTCTCACAGTGTGGGCAGTGATTTTTCTGCATTTTTCAGTGTAATAAAAGCATCAAAAATGAAAGACACATCCTATTTTAGTGTAATCATTGTAGTAAAGTGATGAAAAAGTTACATAGAGGGGCTTTAAAGACAATAATCCTGTCTATAATTCTAGTTTCCTTTTTGACAGTGCAGTGCTAGTGTGAGGCATGTGTGAGTGTGAATGAGTATAATGAGTGGAGAGGTGCTGCTGTCTGTCGTCACTTCACTCCAACGGCCTCTGACTCAGTGTTTTTTACCATTCTGCGGTTTTCTCAGTGCGGGGGTTCAAAGGGCTTTTACTGTGAAGGGCAAAGAACAAAGGGCCTTTATTGTGAAAGAGCAAACAGAAACGCATTGGAGTCATGTGCGGTCCAGATACACGAGCGAGGCGACTGGGGTGGATGTGATTAAAAGCTTTGAGTAACAGCAGGGTGAGCCGGTTCAGATGGAAACAGATTTGATCCAAAGTGCTAAAAAATACAGATAGAAGAACGACACAAGAAGAAAAACAGGATGGTCTCATATCAGAAACTTATCAGATAACTGGAAGACCACATAAAGACGTGACCATGATTTTGTGTTGAGAATTTCAGCTGAGATTTCTCTCTGAGGTGTGTTTTTAATAATAAAGTTGAATTCCACATTTACATGAGAGCTTTAATTCCAAATAAAAATCATTTAATTCCGAATAAAAATGTATTCCGTTTAAAAAGACCATGTAAACAATTAATTCCTAATGAAAATGATTTTTTTTTAAACTTAATTCTGAAGTAAGTGTGGGTTTATTCAGATTTTAAAGCCATGTATTCCTCGATCATGTAAACGTTTATTCTTCTTAAAAATAATCCCAGTCATTCATGCTCGTTGGGTCATCCTTCTGACACGATCCGGACAATCCGGGTCCACCAGTCGTCTCTTTAGACTTTTCTCCACGTCTCTATGGATTTGTGAGCGGGATGTGGGAGTGGGCTGAGGTGTGGCAGCCTCAGACTCAGTTTGTCTTCTTCCTCCTTCTCCGACACTCTTCCCTTCTCCTCCTCAGCTCACAGACGTAAAGCGATAATGAAGCGCTGCTTCATTATCATCGGAACGACTGCGGGAAATGTTTGGATCGTGTTTGTGTCTGTGGCGTAACGACAAACCGAGATGACAGAAAAGCCGGTAGCAGCTGAAATGTGTGTTTTCTTCCCAAAGACGTAAATACGTTCATGTCGCTGTCCAATCAGAACCCTTCCCGATTCCCAGGCATTGAGCGGGATTAAATAAAAACTATTTAACGTGTTTTCCATGGATACCTCAATTCTGAATTATTATTTCCATGTTAAGTCAAAGGAGAATATTTTAATTCCAAACTATTTAATTCAGAACAATTCATTCGGAATTAAAAAAAACATCATGTAAATCATCATGGCTAATGAAAGGTAGTTTTAAAGAGATGAGTTCTTTGGGCACCAAGTTATGGTGGGACTACACGATGTTGAGGAGCTTGAATTGGATGTGCTGAGGGATGAGGAGCCAGTGGAGATCTTTGGGGACAGGGTTGAGTAGATGTTGGTGTGGATTTTCGCCATCATTGCTGCACTGAAATTGGCTTTTCATTTAATTTTTCATTTCATTTGAGCATTATGTTAACGAGAGGTGTTTGTGTCAGTAGTCCAGGTAGGATTCATCGCAAAAGAGAAATTCAAATGTCTTTTTAAACAAACACGACAGAAAAAGTGACACAGCATTGCGCTAAAGGCAGGAGCTAAAGCTTATTGGAGCCTATCACATGTAACACTGGCGGAAAATACAAAAAGAACTCAAAAAAAGAACTCGTCATATTCAATTACGACAAGCGGAAAAAAGTTAGAAAAATTTTTATTGTTACAAGAGCTTCTGGAACTATGGGAGGCTTTGACAGGCCTGTGATGAGCATTAGAAGTATAAGGAACCATTGTTAATAGTAATAAAAAAAATGCTTGTCAAACCCTACGGCAAAAGCTCTTTCCTGTCAGTCAGACGAGCTGTTTTTTATCTCTCCGTTTGTGTAAAAACAGGAAGCCCGAGTCCAGGTCGTGTCCTTCTTCACATCTGAGTTCAGACCAAGTGTCAGTTTCTTTCTCAGAACTTTATCTGCACATTTCCTCTCGTCTATCTCCTGTTCTAAAGTCCTTCTCCTGTCTCCTCTTCTAAAGTCCTTCTCCTCTGTCTCTTGTTCTAAAGTCCTTCTCCTCTGTCTCTTGTTCTAAAGTCCTTCTCCTTTGTCTCCTGTTATAAAGTTCTTCTCCTCTGCCTCTTGTTCTAAAGTCCTTCTCCTCTGTCTCTTGTTCTAAAGTCCTTCTCCTCTGTCTCTTGTTCTAAAGTCCTTCTCCTTTGTCTCCTGTTCTAAAGTCCTTCTCCTCTGTCTCCTCTTCTAAAGTCCTTCTCTTCTGTCTCCTGTTCTAAAGTCCTTCTCCTTTGTCTCCTGTTCTAAAGTCCTTCTCCTCTGTCTCCTGTTCTGAAGTCTTTTTCCTCTATCTCTTCTAAAGTCCTTCTCCTCTGTCTCCTCTTCTAAAGTCCTTCTCCTCTGTCTCCTGTTCTAAAGTCCTTCTCCTCTGTCTCCTCTTCTAAAGTCCTTCTCCTCTGTCTCCTGTTCTAAAGTCCTTCTCCTCTGTCTCCTCTTCTAAAGTCCTTCTCCTCTGTCTCCTGTTCTAAAGTCCTTCTCCTCTGTCTCCTCTTCTAAAGTCCTTCTCCTCTGTCTCCTGTTCTAAAGTCCTTCTCCTGTCTCCTCTTCTAAAGTCCTTCTCCTCTGTCTCCTCTTCTAAAGTCCTTCTCTTCTGTCTCATGTTCTAAAGTCCTTCTCCTGTCTCCTCTTCTAAAGTCCTTCTCCTTTGTCTCCTGTTCTAAAGTCCTTCTCCTTTGTCTCCTGTTCTAAAGTCCTTCTCCTCTGTCTCTTGTTCTAAAGTCCTTCTCCTTTGTCTCCTGTTCTAAAGTCCTTCTCCTTTGTCTCCTGTTATAAAGTCCTTCTCCTCTGTCTCTTCTTCTAAAGTCCTTCTCCTCTGTCTCTTGTTCTAAAGTCCTTCTCCTCTGTCTCCTCTTCTAAAGTCCTTCTCCTCTGTCTCCTGTTATAAAGTCCTTCTCCTCTGTCTCCTCTTCTAAAGTCCTTCTCCTCTGTCTCCTGTTCTAAAGTCCTTCTCCTGTCTCCTCTTCTAAAGTCCTTCTCCTCTGTCTCCTCTTCTAAAGTCCTTCTCTTCTGTCTCATGTTCTAAAGTCCTTCTCCTGTCTCCTCTTCTAAAGTCCTTCTCCTTTGTCTCCTGTTCTAAAGTCCTTCTCCTTTGTCTCCTGTTCTAAAGTCCTTCTCCTCTGTCTCTTGTTCTAAAGTCCTTCTCCTTTGTCTCCTGTTCTAAAGTCCTTCTCCTTTGTCTCCTGTTATAAAGTCCTTCTCCTCTGTCTCTTCTTCTAAAGTCCTTCTCCTCTGTCTCTTGTTCTAAAGTCCTTCTCCTCCGTCTCCTCTTCTAAAGTCCTTCTCCTCTGTCTCCTGTTCTAAAGTCCTTCTCCTGTCTCCTCTTCTAAAGTCCTTCTCCTGTCTCCTCTTCTAAAGTCCTTCTCCTTTGTCTCCTGTTCTAAAGTCCTTCTCCTCCGTCTCCTCTTCTAAAGTCCTTCTCCTCTGTCTCCTGTTCTAAAGTCCTTCTCCTCTGTCTCCTCTTCTAAAGTCCTTCTCCTCTGTCTCCTGTTCTAAAGTCCTTCTCCTTTGTCTCCTGTTATAAAGTCCTTCTCCTCTGTCTCCTGTTCTAAAGTCCTTCTCGTTTGTCTCCTGTTCTAAAGTCCTTCTCCTTTGTCTCCTGTTCTAAAGTCCTTCTCCTTTGTCTCCTGTTATAAAGTCCTTCTCCTCTGTCTCTTGTTCTAAAGTCCTTCTCGTTTGTCTCCTGTTATAAAGTCCTTCTCCTCTGTCTCTTGTTCTAAAGTCCTTCTCGTTTGTCTCCTGTTATAAAGTCCTTCTCCTCTGTCTCTTGTTCTAAAGTCCTTCTCCTTTGTCTCCTGTTCTAAAGTCCTTCTCCTTTGTCTCCTGTTCTAAAGTCCTTCTCCTCTGTCTCCTGTTCTAAAGTCCTTCTCCTTTGTCTCCTGTTCTAAAGTCCTTCTCCTCTGTCTCCTCTTCTAAAGTCCTTCTCCTCTGTCTCCTGTTCTAAAATCCTTCTCCTGTCTCCTCTTCTAAAGTCCTTCTCCTTTGTCTCCTGTTATAAAGTCCTTCTCCTCTGTCTCTTGTTCTAAAGTCCTTCTCCTCTGTCTCTTGTTCTAAAGTCCTTCTCCTCTGTCTCTTGTTCTAAAGTCTTTCTCCTCTGTCTCTTGTTCTAAAGTCCTTCTCCTCTGTCTCCTGTTCTGAAGTCCTTTTCCTCTATCTCTTCTAAAGTCCTTCTCTTCTGTCTTTTATGCTAAAGTCCTTCTCCTCTGTCTCATGTTCTAAAGTCCTTCTCCTGTCTCCTGTTATAAACTCCAGCTCCTCTATCTTCTGTTCTAAAGTCCTTCTCCTCTGTCTCCTGTTCTAAAGTCCTTCTCCTCTGTCTCCTCTTCTAAAGTCCTTCTCCTCTGTCTCCTCTTCTAAAGTCCTTCTCCTCTGTCTCTTGTTCTAAAGTCCTTCTCCTTTGTCTCCTGTTCTAAAGTCCTTCTCCTTTGTCTCCTGTTCTAAAGTCCTTCTCCTTTGTCTCCTGTTATAAAGTCCTTCTCCTCTGTCTCTTGTTCTAAAGTCCTTCTCGTTTGTCTCCTGTTATAAAGTCCTTCTCCTCTGTCTCTTGTTCTAAAGTCCTTCTCGTTTGTCTCCTGTTATAAAGTCCTTCTCCTCTGTCTCTTGTTCTAAAGTCCTTCTCCTTTGTCTCCTGTTCTAAAGTCCTTCTCCTCTGTATCTTGTTCTAAAGTCCTTCTCCTCTGTCTCCTGTTCTAAAATCCTTCTCCTGTCTCCTGTTATAAAGTCCTTCTCCTTTGTCTCTTGTTCTAAAGTCCTTCTCCTTTGTCTCCTGTTCTAAAGTCCTTCTCCTCTGTCTCTTGTTCTAAAGTCCTTCTCCTCTGTCTCCTGTTCTAAAGTCCTTCTCCTCTGTCTCCTGTTCTAAAGTCTTTCTCCTCTGTCTCCTGTTCTGAAGTCCTTCTCCTCTGTCTCCTGTTCTAAAGTCCTTCTCCTCTGTCTCCTGTTCTGAAGTCCTTCTCCTCTGTCTCCTGTTCTGAAGTCCTTTTCCTCTATCTCTTCTAAAGTCCTTCTCTTCTGTCTTTTATGCTAAAGTCCTTCTCCTCTGTCTCATGTTCTAAAGTCCTTCTCCTGTCTCCTGTTCTAAACTCCAGCTCCTCTATCTTCTGTTCTAAAGTCCTTCTCCTCTGTCTCCTGTTCTAAACTCCAGCTCCTCTATCTTCTGTTCTAAAGTCCCTCTCCTCTATCTTCTGTTCTAAAGTCCCTCTCCTCTGTCTTCTGTTCTAAAGTCCATAATGACGCTCTGGTCTCTGGGTGACCGTCTTCAGGACCCAAAGCATTTTCTGCACACGTCACCGTCTGTCTGCTCCCAGCTCATTAAACACAACTTGACTTTTAAATCGACATCATCTTTTCTGTAGCTTTTGAGATTGCCCAGACTTTTATTATACTTAAAGGGCCCGTATGACGCTATTTTCTGATCTATGTTGTTTCCTCATCTATGTTCCAATGTTGTTTCCTCAGTGTTGCTTCCGTTGTTTGGAAAAGTCGCAACACAACAAAAAGCCACAACAGAAGTGACCGCGGGACACTATTTTCAGACCCAGGAGGGCTCACAACAAATACAAATGCCACAACACAAATACAAACGGCACAACACAACAAAAAGCCACAAAAGAGGTGGCCATGGGACTCTATTCTCCGATGGACCAAGTGAGAGGGATCAAGCGGAAGTGAATGGGAAAAGTTGAAGAAGAAGAATGTGAAAAGTAAAGGAACAGAGAAGTGACGAAGCTGGAAACGTAAGTGAAAGTAATTTATTGTTTTGTGGCAGGATCGATGTCACTGTCTGACCATCGTAAATCATTTCCTGCTTGTTCCTACTCGCTTGGTCCGTCTGAAAATAGAGTCTTCTGTTGTGGCTTATTTTGGTGTGTTGTGGTTTTTTGTTGTGTTGTGGTGAGACAGGCTATTTTGTTTTACATCTGTTGGATTAAATCAACGAAATCTGACTTTCTGAACTGATTTGCGCTACATGTTCAAAACCATAATAATTTTGGACTGGTTTGGATGATTTCCCCCAGGATTCCCAAAGACTACACTTAACCTCTTTGTATCTCCCTACAACATTTACAGACACAAGTACACAGCAAATTTCTCTGATCTGGCCAAGATTTTAAAACTTAAATCATGCATCTTTTTTTCAGATTTACAATCTACTTGTTCTGAGACGCTTCATTCTGGTCTAGAGGTCGTTTATTTTAAGAGAACTTGTCAAGTAAAATGATCTTGCTGCGTGCACTACAGAAAAGGATGTTCTAGCATAGTTAAACTGACTTGAATTAAGCAGATTCATTTTAAAAGATCAATTTTAAGATTTTTTCACTTAATAAGATGAGATTTTTTTACTTGTTTCAAGATATTCCCTCCTGATATATCTTATCTAGATTTTACAATTTATTTTAATCCCTTTTAATATTAAATCAAGCCACATTAAACCTCTTTAACTTCCTTCGCAAAAAAAATCTTGCCATACTTGAAACTAGTGTTCTCTACTTAGAACAAGATTTGTATTTCGTCTGGTTTTAAGAAAACTTGAAAATTGAAAAAAAAAACGTGAAAATTTCTTACTGCACTGGCAGATAATTTCACTTAAAATAGGGCATTTTTACCTCAAAATTTGTATTTTTTTCTTATTATTTGATAGGCCTATTTGCAGTGTGGACAGATCATTTCACTACTTTTAAGTCATTTTTTGATAGATTTAAGTGTTTATATCATACATTTTGGCCAAACTTTTTTGAAGTATAATTGGTTATTCAACACATTTTAAAGGTGCATTGTGTCACATTTTGGTTGGGAGTACGTCACCCTATGTCATTGCTTTACCTGGAATGTTCCACAGTGTGACAGCTCTACCTTACATTTATTAAATTACAGGTGGTTTTATAGCTAAAAAATACCTAGAAAATATCTGTTTAAATTCAGACTGTGAGCGGGGTGGAGCGGGGTTGCCTTTCCACAGATCTGACCTGTAACTTGGTCCGGTTTGGTCTCCATGAAGATACAAAGGTTTATTGACATACTGTGAAACATCCCAGACAAAGCAATAACATTTCCAGGGAGAAAAGCGTTTAACCGACCCTCCGCCAGAAAGTTACACATTCCACCTTTAACGTAGAATGATCTGATAACAATAGATCCCCATAAAGTTGTATTTTACCGCATAGTAATAAAAACACGGGCAGTAATGTGAGTATTTAGTCATAACTGATGTGAATTCCCATTTCCTTCACAACCTCAGTGCAGCTGTGATCCTATAGTGTGTATGGGAGTGTGGGTTTATTTAGGATTGAGACATTTTGATCCTTTTGGGACCAGAGTTGTGGAGTGGACTAAGGGCGAAGTCTGGGGCCAGTGTGGGGCCAGTGTCTGTAGATGGGACCAGAGCCAGAAGAGCAGCTGCCACACAGTCTCAGGGGACCAAACTCCAACCAGAAACAGACTCTATATTACACAAAAATGACTCTTGTGAGCTTTTAGTCACGTTAGAATGTTGTTACCTCCTCAAAAACAAACCTGGAGTTGCTCTGTCTACATCTCCAAAGCTCAAAATGCTCTGTTCCACCTTGTGATGTCATGAAGTGGTAGTTTTCAAGTGAACGGCTACGCCTTTTTACCTTTAGTTCAGTAGAGATTGGCTATTTCTGGTCTGAAATCGTCCAAATGATTCTAGTGAAGGTGTTTGGAGTGTAAAAACATTGTGGAGCACTTCTTGTGTTACCACATGACATCACAAGGTGGAACAGAGTGTTTTTTGTTTTTTCTTGCTTGAGAGAAGAAATCAGTCTAAATGTGCAGGATTTGTGATCAGAAAATAGCATGACATGAGCCCTTTGACAAAGTTGTATTTACACTTGTATTAAGGTTTTGCCAAATCTAAAGACCAGTTCATCCCATCAAAGCATTTTTAAGGAATGGTTCAAAATTCCATCTCTTACTACAGTAAACTCATGGATACCAAATAATTAAAGGTGCACTGCGTAACTTTGCTGGTTTTGGTTTGCCTGGAATGTTCTGCGGTGTGACATTAAACATATCCATCCAGCATTTATTCATTATGGGTGTTTCTTTTGCTCAGAAATGCATTAATTCCTTTTGTGAATAGGGGACGACTCTCCACAGATCTGACTCGTAATGGAGCGTAGTGCTGTAAGCTGCTTGTCTCCACTAGAAAGGTTACGCAGTGCATCTGTAAGGTCCATGTATTTGGGCAAAATACAGTATGTCTTGCCCCGTGAAGGTAAAATAAGTTGTGTACTGTCTGCATCTAATTAATGATAATCAGTAAGTGCACGGTTAAAATGCTGGTGGTTGTTAGAATTACCATCACACAAGGTACACAAGGAACAACCTGCCTAAGGAAGGAGGCTGTACTATCAGTATCTTTAAATCATTTCTTAAAACTCATTTTTATTTTAGCTCGATTGTATTCCTTATTTATACTTTTTTTTTTGTTTATTATAATTAATTGAATTGTTTGCAACATTGTCTGTTTTTGTATGCTTGCTGAATGCTATTTTTATTGTTCTTTGCGGCTGTACTTTGTAAACCTTGTTTTTAAAAGTGCTTTATAAACAAAGATTTATTATTATTAGTGCTGTCAAAAATGAATGGGTTAATGCAAAACAATTTTCATTCACTAGTTTTTTCATAAGCTATGGCCATTGCTGTAATGTTAGAAAAACTACAGGATCTGACTGTAAACAGGAAGGAAAACAATTTGTATGAAACTGAAACTGAGAAGCCCTCGTCAGGTGCTCGGATGTTATTCATACAAGGAAAACATAAAATAAAGTCCGATTTAAAACAGAGAATCTGCACTGACCTTCGATAAAGACTGTGACAAAGACAGAAGTTTTGCAGTCTCTCAGAGGAGCGTATCGCAGCAGGACTCGTATCCGTCTCACTATTTAATAGATATTTCTGCTGCTGGACTTATTTTCTCCTCTAAAAACATTAGCTCTTCTGCGTATAGATCCATGAGCTGCTGTGACATGTAAACAAACAGCCCCATATGATGACATCATTGCCCTCAGTACAGCAGCGTTGGGGCAACAAACAAAGTCCACAGTTGCAATAAAAAAAATTTAAAAATGCACAAAGCTGGTCCACTTTTCTATGTTGACAAGAGGATTAAACTGATTATTCAAGGGACAAAAATGTGATTCATTTGCGATTAATCGAGAGTTAACTATGACATTCAGGAGAATAATTGTAATTAAAGCACAACTTAAACAGCACAAATTATTATTATTAGTAGTAGTAGTAGTAGTAGTAGTAGTAGTAGTAGCAGTAGTAGTAGCAGTAGTAGTAGCAGTAGTAGTAGCAGTAGTAGCAGTAGTAGTAGTAGTAGTAGTAGTAGCAGTAGTAGTAGTAGTAGTAGTATGGTGATAAGCATGTGGTGAACCCCCCCATCAGAAAAGTTACAGAGTGCGCCTTTAATCTGTGGAAGACTCGATTTGAGCTTTTCTGTTTGGTGAATATTTCTCTTTGTCCAATGACACTGTGCAGACTCCACTAGAGATCAGAGTTCGAAATTATACTTGTGAGGAATATTATAATAACCCACATCCTCCAATTAGTCTGTGTGAAACGCTCCTTTGGCATTTAGCACAAAGCAGCGGCCCCGCGGATCGGCCCCGCGGATCGGCCCTCTCCCCGTGTGTTTAACCAGGGGCCAGAGGTCAGCGCTGTGGGGAAACAGGATTATTACAGGACACCGAGCGCAGAGGAGGCTGGAGTTATGGATTATTAACCTCTGCAAACCTGGGCCCCTCTCGTCGGGCCCCGTCCAATTTGTTCCTATTGAGAAAATGTGACCCCTGACCCCCCCTCTGCTCCTCGTCTGACCACACAGACACCCAAACGTGGTCTGGGAAGTTCACCGCAGCTTAACTGAAATTAGATCAGATCACGGTTTTGTGTTTCAATTTGAGATTTGTAATTGTTTTTAATAAACCATTAGCTGTAATTCAGTGGGTACAGTGGTTACCTAACACCAGATGGTTGCTGGTTCAAGCTTGGACAGTTTGTACATTTGTTGAGTCCTTGAGCAAGCACCTACTTTTTCATGAATAATAATGTTGAATAGAGGAGACTTAAGCAAAGTTTTCAACAGTAGCGTTTTACAGTAAATCAGTTATTCTTAATAGTATCACCAATGCTTAGATGTTCAAAGTGTTTAAAGCTGCACTGTGGAACTTTTCTCATGGGGAGATGGGGAGCCTGTCTATCTACGCCCCGAGCGAAGTTAAATTTCAGATCTGTGGAGTTGTGGAGTATGGAGTTTATTTTCAGCGCGTTATTCATAAATAAAAAATAAAACACAAGAGGAAAATCAATGTAAGATAAGTTTAATGTGGAGTATTCGATACCCTCCACCAGAAAAGTTACGTAGTGCCTCTTTAAAAAAGCCTCTATAATAGTTAATAAAGGTATGTTCAGTTTGCCATTGGAATAGAACCTGCAGCCTCCTTTACTCTTATCCCCTCTTTTTCTCCCTCTCTCCTCTTTCTCTCATCTCTCTTCTCCTCTATCCACCCCCTTCTCTTTTCTCTCTTCTCTTTCTCACTATCCTCTCTCTCGTCTGTCGTTCCTCCTCCCTGTCTCCTCCGTCTTTCTATCTACCCATCCCTCTATCTCTGTCTTTACCTCCTCTCTGTTTCCCTCCCTCTCTCTCCTCTTTCTCTCCATCCTCTCTCTCATCTGTCCTTCTTCCTCCCTGTCTTCTTTCCCTCTCTCTATCTACCTATCTCCTCTCTCTCTTCACCTCTCTTCTCCACTATCCACTCCCTCTCTTTATCTCTTTCTCCTCTTTCTCTCCATCCTCTCTCATCTATCATTCTTCCTCCCTGTCTCCTCTATTTATCTATCCATCTATCTGTCTACCTCTCTATCTATCTCTCTTGCCATCTATTGATATAGCTCTACTCTCTCTTTCTCCTTCTCCCACTATTTCTTTCTTCCCCTCTATCAACCTCCTCTCTCTTTCTCTCTCGCTCTTTCCACTTTCTCACCATCCTCTCTCTCATCTGTCGTTCTTCCTTCCTGTCTCCTTCCTATCTATCTATCTATCTATCTGGTATCTATTTCTCTATCGTACCTCTCCTTCTCACTTCCTCTCTCTCTCCCCTCTGTCTCTCATTCCCTCTCTCCACATCTCCTCTCTCTCCCCATCATCTGTCCTTCTTCCTCCCTGTCTCCTCAATCTATCTACCTCTCCCCCTCTCTCTCTCTATCAATCTATCTCTTTAGCTATCTATCTATATAGCTCCCCTCTCTCTCTTTCTCTCTCCCACTCTTTCTCTCTTCCCCTCTATCCACCCACCGCTCTCTTTCTCTCTCTCGCTCTCTCTTTCCACTTTCTCGCCATCCTCTCTCTCATCTGTCCTTCTTCCTCCTCGTCTTCTTTATCTATCTGTATCTCTATCTATCTATTTATCTTCTATCTACCTCTCCTTCCCTCCCCTCCTCCCCTATCTCCCTCCTCTCTACCTCTCATCTATCTATCTATCTATCTATCTATCTATCTATCTATCTATCTATCTATCTATCTATCTATCTATCTATCTATCATCTATCTCTCTATCTATCTCTCTCTATCTATCGATCTATCTATCGATCTGTATCTCTATCTCTTTCTATCTGTATCTCTATCTATCCATCTATTTCTCTCTGTATCTCTATCTATCTATCTCTCTGTATCTCTATCTATCTATCTCTCTATCTGTATTTTTTATCTATCTTTCTATATATCTTTCTATCTGTATCTCTATCTATCTTTCTATCTGTATCTCTATCTATCTCTCTATCTGTATTTCTATCTATTTATCTATCTTTCTAGCTATCTGTCTATCTAGTTATCTCTCCCTCTCTGTCTTTCTCCCTCTCTCCTTTTCACTCCTCCCCTTTCTCTCCCTCATAAGGAAATACAAACCTCTCGCTCAGATTCTCTCCGTGTCTCCGAGTTCTTACACGTGTCAGCGAAAAGACGAACGTGCGGAGACGAGACGTTTTATTTTTCATTTTGCACAAACATCTTCAGACTCTGGTTTATTCACCTGAGAGCAAAGCGCTGACCCGCTTTTCACACAAGTTTAGCTCCGAAGTTTACAAAATGACACAAAAACACTGAGACGCCATTTCAAAGAAGGAATCAGATATTTATGATCGTTTCGACTCAGTTAAAGCCGCACTGTGCAACTTTTCTTGAGAGGTTCTCCCTGATGTCACTGCTCTGCCTGGAATGTTCCACAGTGTGACATTAAACAGCTCTGCCTTACATTTATTCAATCACAGGTGGTTTTAAAACTCAAAAATACTTCAAAAAACTACTTTCTGACTGTGAGCGGGGTCATCTCTCCACAGATCTGATCCGTAACCTGGTCCGGTTTGGTCTCCATGACGATAGAAAGGTTTAATGTCATACTGTGAAACATTCCCGACCAAGCAATAACGGACCCTCCAGCCTCAGCATTAAAGGTGCACTGTGCAACTTGCTTAGTGGAGGCTCTTTCATCTGCTTGTCTCCATGGAGATGTTCCACAGTATAGGCGAGTTTCATTGTTGATGAAAGCCATGCTGCATGCTGGGAAATATTTTGGCCGGTGGCAAGAAGCACGGTGAACGTAGTGAGAAAACGCGTAAAGGCATTGATCCCAGTTATTCATCCAGTTTGACTGCAGAAGAGTGAAGAGGATTTGACCAGAATTTGGTCATGAGCATCGAAGGACGACAAATCACCTTTTCAACCCTGACAAAGTGTGGACAAAAGCAAAATTCTGGTCTGAATTGCCAACTATACGCGGCCGAACAACCACTTCAGCGATATCCACAATTACTTGGTAGAAACTCCTGGGCCATGGGTCGATTTTTTGGTTCGCTGCGGATGGATAATTTAAACTTTAAGATTTTTATTTCCTACGAGCAGGATTTAAATAGACATTGAGTAATAATGTGTTTAATGCAGCTTTTTGCACATTTGTTTCCGTTTGAGAGAAATTAAACTTAAAACCGCATGGCTAATTTGCATACACTGCGCTGAAAACATTTCAGTGCTGATGTGTTCATCTTCTGTTGGACTAAAGAACACGACTCAGAGGAATATGAGTGTTCTCTCTGTGACAGAGAAATGTGCAGCTGGTGAGTCTGTCCTGTGCTTCCATCACGTTGGAGATGATTCATGTTAAACTTTTCAGAGATTATATGTCTGCCGGTCATACGCATAGACCGTATATATGAATGGACATATTCTCTGTATCATTTCACTGAGTTCATAAATGCAACACACTATAGTCTTTTATACAGAGCACACAGGTAAAAAAAATCATATGCTGCGTTATCCTCATTTTAGAGTTTTTTTCTGTGGGAGACGCTCCAAATGGCTCTTTGAGTATTTAAGGTTGCCGACCTCTGTCCTGGGCCATTCAGAGCAAAATCATAAAGTCATAAAATCATGAATTTTAAAGAAATACACAAACCTGTGAAGAAATGGGCCCAACATATGCGCTTTCTTGTTGGGTTCCACAATTTGCTAAGATCATCAATATTCGCTCTGATGATGTTTGAAAGCCGTTTAATTCGACTTTTCACTCAGAATACGGAAGACCTTTTTCGTCTTCCTTCCTTCCTTCTATTTGTGCCTCCCATAATGCAGCAGGAATTCACCATTATCGCTGACAAACGGAGAGACCGCACAGTCACGCGCTGTGTTTACGTTTTTTTGCCGCCGGCCTCAATATTTCCCATCATGCAACACGCGCATTTCATAACAATGACGTCAGCAGAAACTCGCCTATAGCCATGAACTTAAGAATCTCCATGGAGACTTGCAAGTCAAATTACAGGTTAGATTTGTGGAAAGACGACCCCCCTCACAGTAAGAAGTCATGTTTTTTAAGATATTTTTTAGCAATAAATAAGCAATAAATGCAGACCCTCTCCAGAAAAGTTACACCATGTACCTTTAAACAGTGCACTATGATGAGTCCGGGTGAAGTTGCCAAACACGCATTTCTCCAGCGTCTCGTCTTTCTTCACTATTTGACAAATGGCTGTTTCCCTGTGCTCCTGTGCTTCCATTTTACCGCCTTCACAAAGTTGCCAGATAAATTAAAGCCACATCTCCCCCCCCTTCCTCCCACCGCTGTCAAACTGAGAGTGAGATTCATAAATATACTATCCTTACAGAGCACTATGTCACTTTTTGTCTGATGGGACGTCAGACAAATGCTGTTTCCATGGTTATTGCTTTGCCTGTGTATCGTGCATTTATTCAATTACAGGTGCTTTTATTGCTGCAGAATATTTTGGACATGCAGTCTTTCTGGGAGTCTTTCCAGCCAGTTTGCATGTTGGCGCTTTGTTTTCCACCATCAGATCCTCCAGCTAATGTAGCCCTGACCAAGACTTCCTGGAGATCTGGAGATGTGGGTCATTCCCTGATTTGGAGCCTTACCTGATATTAACCGTACTTTGGACAAATCTCGTTTTTGATTGACATTTACTCCTGGAATATAAACTTTTTTACTATTTGATAAATATTTGCTTTAAGTTGGTGAAAATGATCCATCTATGCCGGATGCTGCGCAGAGCAACATTGATTTGTCCTCATTTTTTCATGATGCAGTTAAATAAAAGCTGAGAGTCTTACCTTGTAAATGCAGTTTATTTAATGTTTTTATGCGCTTCAGAGGCTGAGATATTAAGATTTTCATAAACGCTGACAGTGCTTCAAAAACCCTCAGGTGATAAGGACCTTTACCCTAGAATAGCAGAGGTGTTTATTGGCATTTTTTGTGGGTATTTTAGGCATTAATGGGTCAAACTGTTCCTGACAGCTGCCCCGGCAGTTATGCAGCTGTGATGGGTCAAATGCAGAGGACAAACCTTCAAGTAGATCTATTCTGCAAAATCAACTCTTCAGAGCTTTTAATCCTGTTATACATGTTTTCCTTTCTCGTGTACCCTCTGAAGTTGTATTTAGTGAGTGATTCGTGCATGTTTGAGCAATCTTTATTCACTTATTTTCAAGATGTCATATCTTTGATCAACCTCCGTTTTCACCATCACCAGCATATGCCATTTCTCTACATAGTGTGTTCTCAATTTTTATTTTCTTAAGCCCTATTCACACGGGATTAGTATTATCTGTGGACCTTTGGTGATTTGTAATAATTGGGGAGGATGCCTGAGATCTTAATCCCCGGGGAAAGCGTCAAGTCTGTCATTTGTAAAGTTAAAAAATCTGTCGCGAATGACCTACTATTTTTCGCCAAACACAGACGTCCAGTGATAATACTGGTCCTGGGAGAATCTGCGTCTCAGTGTTTGTTGTCGTAATTGCGTGACTTTTCTATCCCTTTCTTTTCTTTTGGCGTTCTTTTCTCTTTCAATCTCTGTGTCAGTGTCAGTAAAATAGAGTCATTTACGGACTTTGCTTATCTAGAGCAAATGCGCTATAAGTTACACAGAGGTGGAGTGGTAATTTGCAAATGACCAGACGTCCCCAGGTTGTACTTATCCTGTGCAAATAGGGCTTTAATCAGTGATAACCTTAGGAAACAACACAAATGAAAAAAATAAAAAATAAACATCCACTACTGTGCAGCTATCCATAAGAGGTGCCGGCGCTTTGATATGATGATGTCATTGGGCACCACAGTTTTCTCACGTGGATCCAACTGACTATTAATTTGTTGTAGATGAATATTGAGATTTAAAATGTGTAAACTATAACATAATCCATGGGTGTCACAGATTAGAAGTGAATAGCAGACACAAGCACAATGCGTCTTCTTTAACATTTCCATGTAAACAGGTGGTGGAGCGGCAGAGCCTCCTCCAGAAAAGTTCCATAATGCACTTTAATGTTCTTGTTGAAAACACCATCTGCTGTGAGCCCTCCCTGTAGCTGCTCTCTGCTAATACCTGTCACATGGGTGTAGTCCCCTCAGTGGCTCTGCAGAGGCTCCCATCAAACCAGCCGATTGAGAAACAGTGTGACGGCTCTGCTTTATCATGTGTGTCCTTCAAACTGCACTGGACTCAGCTTTGGTGTGAAAATGGACGGCTTAAATGGGCCTTTGATGGAGTTTTGGATCAGTGCACATTTGAAACACACCTGAGAGACGAGTGAATTATGATCAAAACTGCCCAGGTCTTTCATAACATGTTTGTAAAGAACTAGACTGCAAAGTTTGCAGGTTTTACACAGAAATAGAGCAGACTGTCTTGCTGTGGAAATCAGGTTAGTTAAAGGTTACTGTTAGTTAAATGTAACTTTTCTGGTTTTGCCTGAATTGTTCCACAGTATCACATGACTTACTTGCATCTATTGTATTCTAGATGTTTTATTAGTAAGTTCAATTTAATTCAATTCAATTTTATTTCTATAGCCCAGAATCACAACAAGAGTTGCCCCAATGGGCTTCACAGTAGATAGAGAGGTTTAATGCCGTACTGTGAAGCATTCCAGACAAAGCACTAACATCTCCATGGAAAAAAAGCACCAAATAAGTTGCACAATGCACTTTGACCTTTCTTTTTACTTTCTTTTATTTGATTTGAAGAGTGGAAATAGTCGGGTACAGCGGTGCTTAGCCCTGCGATGATGTCTCCTGAGGGTCTGTGCCGGTGCAGATGGTCCAGATGACAGCAGCTGGTTTTCTGGTCTCCATGGAAACATGAGCTGAAGTCTGAAAGTGCAGGACTTGTTCTGCTAACTCCAGCTTGGAAACGCCATAGAATAATGAACTTTTTAAAGGTCCTGTATTATGTAAAATAATTATTGTTTCATTCACATGAAACGCTCTGTGCCACCTTGTGATGTCATGAAGTGGTAGTTTTCAATTTAACAGCTCCTTTTACCTTTTGTTTCGTAAATATTGGCAATTGCAAACTGAAATTATCTAAATAATTCTAGTGAACATGTTTTTAAAATATTACTTCATTTGTGTCCAGAAATGTGCCTAATAAACAATAATAATAATAATAATAATAATAATAATAATAATAATAATAATAATAATAATAATAATAATAATAATAATAATAATAACAATAATAATAGTGTATTATTATTATTATTATTATTAGTATTATTATTATTATTATTATTATTTTTATTATTATTATTATTATTATTATTGAGTTTAAAAACACAGTGGAGCACTTCCTGTATTTCCACATTTGCAAACTTTTCTTGCAGAAGGTCCATTAAATACCTGTTTTTTTCCCATGGAGATGTTATTGCTTTGCCTGGAATGTTTCACAGTATGGCATTAAAACTTTCTATCGTCATGGAGACTAAAGTTACAGGTCAGATCTGCGGAGAGGCGACCCCGCTTGAATGCTTGTTTTTTGACGTATTTTTGGCTATAAAACCACCTGTAATTGAATAAACGCAAAGTAGAGCTGTTTAAAGTCATACTGCGGAACATTCCAGGTAGAGCCATCACAAATCCATGGAAAACCCCAACCAAAAACTTACACAATGCACCTTTGAAGCTCACAGGAGTCAATTTTGCGTAATATAAGTCCTTTAAAACATAAACCGCACCTCTAATCACAATCGTAATACTTAATATAATAAAAAAAAATTGTTTTTTTTTTTACCGAATTTGTAACTCCAGTTTCTAGAATTTTCTCTGGTTCTCACAGCTCTCCTCTTTGCCCCACCACGGCAGCAGATGCACAGCTCCATGGCTCAGCTCCCACATATTTAAGTCTGTAAATATTTGAACGCATCTCCCCGTTTATAATTGAGACCTCGGCAAACTCGGGGCTGCTACAGATCCCCGCCGTTATATTACTAATGTGTTTATGTGTGTTTATGCGGGACCGTCAAGTGCCGAGGACAGAGGAGCAGACAGAAACAAACGTCCATTTACAGATTTACAACAATGCCGCTTTAAACTATTTACACTGACTTTGTGTTTAGTCTGAGGCCGAAGCTGTATGCGATCATTTAAAATATCTCCTATTAAATTATACTGCATTTATTTTAGTCTGATTGATCTGCTCCATGTACGTTTGTTTTTCTCAGACTTATATTAGAGATATTTTAAAGGTTCTATAATAGGCGCAAAATGGACTTAGAATGTTGTTACCTCCTCAAAAACATGCCTGGAGTTGTGTTTTGTTTCATTCACACATGTTTGGGTCATCTTTTATTATTATTATTAGTCTGTTTACATCTCCAAAGCTCAAAATGCTCTGTTCCACTTTGTGATGTCATGGAGTGGTAGTTTTCAAGTGAACAGCTCCTTTTAGCTTTAGTTCAGTAGAGATCGGCAATTCCAGGGCTGAATTATCCAAATGATTCTAGTGAAGGTGTGTGGAGTTTAAAAACACAGTAGAGCATGGATGGGAGACTGGTGGGAATAGTCGCCACGTTTACATAAGAGCTTTAATTACGAATAAGAATTAATTCCTCTTTAAAAAGACCATGTAAACACTTAACTCCTAATGAATGATGACCCACTTCGGAATTAAACTTAATTCCGAAGTAAGTGGCTGGTTTATTCGGATTTTAAAGCCAAATAAATTTATTTCTCGATCATGTAAATGTTTATTCTTCTTAAAAATAATCCTGGTGGTTGGTGCTCATTGGGTCGCCCTTCTGACACAATCCGGCTGCTCCACCAGTCATCTCTTCGGACTTTCCTCCACGTCTCTTCGGATTTGTGAGCGGGATGTGGGAGTGGGCTGAGGTGTGGCAGCCTCAGACTCAGTTTGTCTTCTTCTTCCTTCTCCGACACTCTTCCCTTCTCCTCCTCAGCTCACAGATGTAAAGCGTGAGGAGAGAATTCTCCAGCTGCTGCTTCATTATCATCGGAACGACTGCGGGAAAAGTTTGGATCGTGTTTGTGTCCGCGGAGTAACAACAAACAGAGAAAAACCGGTAGCAGCTGAAGTGTTTTCTACTCAAAGACATAAAAACGTTTGTGTCGCTGTCCAATCAGAACCCTGCGGAATTAAATAAAGTCGATTTAACGTGTTTTCCATTGAAACCTCAATTCCGAATGATTATTTCCATGTAAACTTGAAGGAGAATATTTGAATTCAGAACTATTTTATTCAGAATTTTAAAAAGTCACCATGTAAATGTGGCCACTGTGACTCTAATACAAACTGACATTGTGTCCTTTGGCAAACCACTTCTCCTACTTTGTCTAGTATGAATGTGGTGTGTGTGTGAGTATTGGTGATGTGCAAGTAACAAGCCTGAATAAAGTAGAGCAAACCTGACATCAACATAAATTATAAGAGATAAGGAGACAGCACCCTGATCTTCTGACACCATGAGTTATGCCCCCTGGAGGACGAGAGAGGCCGGTGCGTCCATCTCCAGGGCTTTGGGTCTGATTCATGAGCGTTCAGACACAGCGGATATCGTCGTCATGGTGATTCACTGCAGAGAGACATAAACAGGACAAATCAATGAACTACTCACGACCAAACCAAACGGACAGATGCCAATGCAGGAGGAGGAAGAGGAGATGTGATGGGAGTGGCAGAGTGGTTAGCCTGTCTCCTGCCTCGCAAAGATACTTAAAGGTTCCTGTTTTTATTCTGAAGGTCTTATATCACGGAAAATTACTCTTGTGAGCTTTAAGAATGTTGTTACCTCCTCAAAAACATACCAGAGTTGTGTTTTGTTTCATTCACACGTTTGAGTAACAGTTTATTATTAGTCTGTCTGCATCTCCAAAGCTCAAAATGCTCTGTTCCACCTTGTGATGTCATGAACCAGTTTTTTTTTTTTTTTTTTGAAGTCTTGGTCTTGTCTCAGACTCGACCGCATTTGGACTCAGTCCAAATGGTCTTGTCTTGGTCTTGAAGGTGCTTGGACTCGGTCTTGTCTCGGTCTTGAAAGCGCTTGAATTCGGTCTTGTCTTGGTTTTGAAGGCACTTGGAATTGGCCTTGTCTGGGTCTTGAAGGCACTTGGACTCGGTCTTGTCTCGGTCTTGGAGGTGCTTGGACTCAGTCTTGTCTCGGTCTTGGAGGTGCTTGGACTCGGTCTTGCCTCGACTGTAAAATACAAATAAATGTCAAAAATGACAAAGATGGTCTCGATTTGGTCTTGATGGCAGTCTCAGACTCAGTCTCGGCCTTTAAAAGTCTCTGTCCTTTCAGTCTCGACCCTCAGTCTCGGTCTTGTCTTGGTCTCGACCCTCAGAGGTCTTGGTCTTGTCCTGGTCTTGGGACCCTGTGGTCTCGGACAGGTCTTGGTCTCGATTAGTGTCGTCTTGACTACAACACTAGCAGCTGCTATTTACCTTTGCTCAGTACAGTTTGTGTGTTAACCTCCTGAGACCCGAGCTTTTGTCTGGTGTGCATTTTTCATTTCTTCTTGCTATTTGGGATAAGTAGGACCTACTAAGTAAGTCTTCTGTATGACACCATTGGTTAAAAAATGTAAAAACATTAAAATGTATAAATAAATTACAAAAAACAAACAAACAGCAATTAGCTGTTTATTTCAAGCCCTAAACCTGCCAAATGTGACGTAGGTCGACCGTGAGCGGGTTGGGGTTCAGTGAGTGAGGTTAAAAACACACAAAAAGGCCTGAAAATGTGGTCCACAGTTTTAATTTTTTCTGGTTTTCAATCTTTACAAAAAAAAGTAGAGGTGCAAAAAGTGGAGACAGGCAGCAGTTTCCCTATAGCAGCAGAAACGTTCAGCAATTTATAACTGTAAACTCGTCTAAATATTCCCAAGTTTACCTAACAACATGTACAATCAATAATATAACATAGTCCCAATGTCTTCAAACGAGGACATGACATTTCCTGATGCTCTCGTCTGCTGTGGTCAATAAAATGTGTCAAATTTTAATGCCAAATGAAGACACATTAAGATACATGAAGAGACATTATTGTACATAAATACATTGGTTTTATTCATAAATTTTGCATCTAAACTTTACTATGCAGTTTTTTTTTTTACTTTCGGGAGCTGCTGTAGAGGTTTTTAGTTGATTACAGGTGAAAGTTTAAAATAATTGAAAATCATGGTGCTAAGAGGCAAAAATGTAATGTCCTCGTATGAGGCCACAGGGTCTCAAGAGGTTAAACGTGTTAGTGAAACAAAACTCCAGGTCTGTTTGTGATGAGGAAACATTAGAACACAGATCAGAAAACTGTGCAATATGAGCCCTTTAACCAAATTATTGTGGAGTTTTCACAATGCTAAATTTTCATTGTTTTTATGTAGGTTAATTATCAACACAAAACAGCTTCTTTAATAGCACGTGGTCTGCTTCAGATGTAGATCAAGGCCATTCTAAAACTATTCAGGAAACATACTCTGTCTTCTCTCAGTAAGGAGGTCGTTGGTTAGATCCTGACAAAACTGGATATTACTTTAACTTTTCTGGTGGAAGGTCCAACTTTTGCTTATTTTCTTGGAGATGTTATTGCTTTGTTCCACAGTATGACATTAAACATATCTAGCTGATATTTACTAGTCACAGGCTTTTCTATTGCTCAAAAATACATTCATTCTCTCTGTGAATAGTGGCGACTCTCCACAGATCTGACCAGTAGTGTGCCCTATAGTTGTCTCACTTGAGCTAGATCGGTTTAATCTCTTCCATGGAACATTGTAGACAAGGAAATAACATCTCCACACTGCAAATTTCTCTGATCTGGCCAAGATTTTAAAAGTTCTATCAAGTTATTCATCTTGTTGTCAGATTTATTATTATTTACTAGTTCTCAGACGGCTTCTTTTTAGTCTGGAGGTAGTTTATTTTAAGACAAATTGTCAAATAAAATGGTCTGTCAGTGCAGCAAAATAATTTCACTACTTTTAAGAAATTTTCTGATAGATTTAAGTGTTTATATCTTAAGCTTTTTGGCAGTGCATGCAGGTACAGACCTTCCAGAAAAGTTGCACAACACACTTTTAAGTTGATGGTTGAGTTCTTGCGCTTCCCAGTCGATACAACTGGTGTGCCCACGAGCAAGACACTAAACCACCTTGCCTTTCTAGTGCTCCTCTGACTCAAAACCTCCTATGTTTTACGCACGCCCTTCGTCTTCTTTCTGCTTGAACCAACTTGAAAAGGCATTAGAGATGATGACAGATGTTGCGATACACTGGAAGCGTAATTAATCCTGTTAAAGAGCGGTTTTAGCGGAGGGTTCTCTGTAGTCTTTCTTTCTCCCTCTTTCTGTGTGTGTCGTAAGTGGCAGTGATTTTCCAGTGAATCTGCTGCATTAGGGAATCAAACCCTCAATTATAGCTGTCTTTAAAGTGCTCACACGGCGTTTCCACGGAGAGGGATGGGGAGGAAAGGAGGACAGAGGGAGGAAAGAGGAGGAGGAAAAGGTGAGAGGAGGAGAAAAAGGAGAGTTAAGTTTATTTTTAATGATGCAGATTATGTTTCTGGAAGTTTTCCGGTGACATGTCGTAGGTATGGGATTGTTTTGTCTGGAATGTTGAGAAGAAGGGTGGAGGAGAGGAGGACAGATGAAGAGAAGAGGAGTGGAAGAGGATACAGGGAGAGTGAAGAAGGACAAAGGGGCAGCGAAGGAGAAACGAGAGAAGAGAGAGGAGATGAGTGGAGGAGAAGAGGGAAGAAGTGGTGAGGAGAGGGCGAGATGAGGACAGACGAGGAGAGGAGGAGTAGAGGATAGGGGGGAAGGTGGAGACAAGAGGAGGAAAGAAGAGGAGGAGAGGAGGCTGTTTTGTGTCTCAGAGGAGCACTGTGACAGAAGCATCTGCAGATTTAGTTTTTCCACTTCTATCATTATTCTGCAGACGGACGAGTGTGAGCGAGTGTTCAGCCGAAGAGCAGAGTGTCCTTGTGTGTGGAGAGAGGGAACGTTAAGAAATCACTTTTACTTCATACACTTCACATTCAAAAACTTTAGCGTAATATAGGGCCTTTAAATTACTTTTTGGTCTTAAAACTACTGCATTATGGGTTAAAACTACTGCGTTATGGATTTAAAATACTGCATTATGGATTAAAAATACTGTGTTATGGGTTAAAACTACTGTGTTATGGGTTAAAACTACTGCATTATGGATTAAAACTACTGTGTTATGGGTTAAAACTACTGCATTATGGGTTAAAACTACTGCGTTATGGATTAAAACTACTGCATTATGGGTTAAAACTACTGTGTTATGGGTTAAAACTACTGCATTATGGGTTAAAACTACTGTGTTATTGGATTAAAACTACTGCATTATGGGTTAAAACTACTGTGTTATGGGTTAAAACTACTGCATTATGGGTTAAAACTACTGTGTTATTGGATTAAAATACTGTGTTATGGGTTAAAACTACTGCATTATGGGTTAAAACTACTGTGTTATGGATTAAAACTACTGCATTATGGGTTAAAACTACTGTGTTATGGGTTAAAACTACTGCATTATGGGTTAAAACTACTGCGTTATGGATTAAAACTACTGCATTATGGGTTAAAACTACTGTGTTATGGGTTAAAACTACTGCATTATGGGTTAAAACTACTGTGTTATGGGTTAAAACTACTGCATTATGGGTTAAAACTACTGTGTTATGGGTTAAAACTACTGCATTATGGGTTAAAACTACTGTGTTATTGGATTAAAATACTGTGTTATGGGTTAAAACTACTGCATTATGGGTTAAAACTACTGCGTTATGGATTTAAAATACTGCATTATGGGTTAAAACTACTGTGTTATGGGTTAAAACTACTGCATTATGGGTTAAAACTACTGCGTTATGGATTAAAACTACTGCATTATGGGTTAAAACTACTGTGTTATGGGTTAAAACTACTGCATTATGGGTTAAAACTACTGTGTTATGGGTTAAAACTACTGCATTATGGGTTAAAACTACTGTGTTATGGGTTAAAACTACTGCATTATGGGTTAAAACTACTGTGTTATTGGATTAAAATACTGTGTTATGGGTTAAAACTACTGCATTATGGGTTAAAACTACTGTGTTATGGGTTAAAACTACTGCATTATGGGTTAAAACTACTGTGTTATGGGTTAAAACTACTGCATTATGGTTTAAAACTACTGTGTTATGGGTTAAAACTACTGCATTATGGGTTAAAACTACTGTGTTATGGGTTAAAACTACTGCATTATGGGTTAAAACTACTGTGTTATGGGTTAAAACTACTGCATTATGGGTTAAAACTACTGTGTTATGGGTTAAAACTACTGCATTATGGGTTAAAACTACTGTGTTATGGGTTAAAACTACTGTGTTATGGGTTAAAACTACTGCGTTATGGATTTAAAATACTGCATTATGGATTAAAACTACTGTGTTATGGGTTAAAACTACTGCATTATGGGTTAAAACTACTGCGTTATGGATTTAAAATACTGCATTATGGATTAAAACTACTGTGTTATGGATTAAAACTACTGCATTATGGGTTAAAACTACTGTGTTATGGGTTAAAACTACTGCATTATGGGTTAAAACTACTGCGTTATGGATTTAAAATACTGCATTATGGATTAAAACTACTGTGTTATGGATTAAAACTACTGCATTATGGATTAAAACTACTGCGTTATGGATTAAAACTACTGCATTATGGGTTAAAACTACTGCATTATGGATTAAAACTACTGTGTTATGGATTAAAACTACTGTGTTATGGGTTAAAACTACTGCATTATGGGTTAAAACTACTGTGTTATGGATTAAAACTACTGCATTATGGGTTAAAACTACTGTGTTATGGGTTAAAACTACTGCATTATGGGTTAAAACTACTGCGTTATGGATTTAAAATACTGCATTATGGATTAAAACTACTGTGTTATGGATTAAAACTACTGTGTTATGGGTTAAAACTACTGCGTTATGGGTTAAAACTACTGCATTATGTGTTAAAACTACTGTGTTATGGGTTAAAACTACTGTGTTATGGATTAAAACTACTGTGTTATGGGTTAAAACTACTGTGTTATGGATTAAAACTACTGCTTTATGGATTAAAACTACTGTGTTATGGATTAAAACTACTGTGTTATGGGTTAAAACTACTGCATTATGGGTTAAAACTACTGCATTATGGGTTAAAACTACTGTGTTATGGATTAAAACTACTGCATTATGGATTAAAACTACTGTGTTATGGGTTAAAACTACTGCATTATGGGTTAAAACTACTGCATTATGGGTTAAAACTACTGTGTTATGGATTAAAACTACTGCATTATGGATTAAAACTACTGTGTTATGGGTTAAAACTACTGTGTTATGGATTAAAACTACTGCTTTATGGATTAAAACTACTGTGTTATGGATTAAAACTACTGCATTATGGGTTAAAACTACTGTGTTATGGATTAAAACTACTGCATTATGGATTAAAACTACTGTGTTATGGGTTAAAACTACTGTGTTATGGATTAAAACTACTGCTTTATGGATTAAAACTACTGTGTTATGGATTAAAACTACTGTGTTATGGGTTAAAACTACTGCATTATGGGTTAAAACTACTGCATTATGGGTTAAAACTACTGTGTTATGGATTAAAACTACTGCATTATGGGTTAAAACTACTGTGTTATGGATTAAAACTACTGCATTATGGATTAAAACTACTGTGTTATGGATTAAAACTACTGCATTATGGATTAAAACTACTGTGTTATGGGTTAAAACTACTGCATTATGGGTTAAAACTACTGTGTTATGGATTAAAACTACTGCATTATGGATTAAAACTACTGTGTTATGGATTAAAACTACTGCATTATGGATTAAAACTACTGTGTTATGGATTAAAACTACTGCATTATGGATTAAAACTACTGTGTTATGGGTTAAAACTACTGCATTATGTATTAAAACTACTGTGTTATAGATTAAAACTACTGTGTTATGGGTTAAAACTACTGCATTATGGGTTAAAACTACTGTGTTATGGGTTAAAACTACTGTGTTATGGGTTAAAACTACTGTGTTATGGATTAAAACTACTGCATTATGGATTAAAACTACTGTGTTATGGGTTAAAACTACTGCATTATGGGTTAAAACTACTGTGTTATGGATTAAAACTACTGTGTTATGGATTAAAACTACTGCATTATGGGTTAAAACTACTGTGTTATGGGTTAAAACTACTGTGTTATGGATTAAAACTACTGCATTATGGGTTAAAACTACTGTGTTATGGGTTAAAACTACTGTGTTATGGATTAAAACTACTGCATTATGGGTTAAAACTACTGTGTTATGGGTTAAAACTACTGTGTTATAGATTTTAGTTTGTATGTAGATGTAAAGTATCACGTGAAAAAATCTCCTTAAGTAAAAGTATTTATTTCAGTACATATTTAAAAATGTACTTTAAGAGTTAAAAAGTGTTAAACAGTGTTAAAATTGACTGTCACAGAATCAATTTGAACATTTTCTCAGGGTTTATATGAGTTCAATCTGTTCTAGAGTTAATTTAACATTTGTGGAAATGTTAATTAAGTAACACTGGACCAAAGTTTTAAAAGTTTAACCCCAAAATCAAGAGTTATATTCACGTTTTGAGAGTAAACAGATAACACTTTGTAGGGTTATCCTGATTTAGACTGATTTAACACACAGAGATGTTTTATTTTTACACTTTATTTTAGTTAATTTAAGATGAAATTCTGTACAAAACTGGTTCAAACTGGTCTTTTCTGGCAGAGTTTTAAGTGGTGGGTGGAGGTGCCAAATTTACACTAAGGGAAGATGAATTAACTTCAATCATATCAACTCTGGTAAATAACCTCAACTCAAACCCACGTTTCACTTTCAAATGGTTAAAATAACACTTTTTGTGTAAAAAAAACAAACTGAAATTTTAACCCTCCGGTTTTTGCTGTGTAAAAGTATTTCACGTATTTCAAATGTTGTAAAAATGTTATAAAGTTATATTGACTCAAAAAGTGTACAGATTTTGGATATGAATCATTTTCTTTTTTTGTCTTATGGATTTTGTGTATTACTCAGTTTTTGTTTGCTCAAACTGAAGCTTGAGCTCAAAAACACAAGTCAGGAGCACAAACATGGTGAAATAACCCCTAAAATCATATGAAAAGCACTTTTATTTTTCAGTCTTGTTAAAAAACATAGTGGTGTAGAAAGTACAGATACGTGTAGTAAAAATGTAGTGAAGTAAAAGTAAAAAGTATCCACTGTAAAATGCAAAACACAGATCTCACTTTACTGCTTGGACTTGGTTATTTTCCACCACTGGTTAGCTGTGAGTAAGCGTTCAAACTTTCATCTGAATTTATTTGGGAATGTCCGGAAACAGGGGGCAGGAGGTCACTGCTGAGCTCCATAAAGATCTAATTTATTGAGTTAAAATGACTTCCATTGTGCAGAGTGAAAGTGTAAAAGTGAAATTGTAACGGTTCCGGATCATAAAATAAGCATTAGGAAGTGAAATAAAGCACACGGAGGAGCCAAGAGGGAGAATCTGCAGCTGTAAACTTCTGTGATCATTGGTTTAATAAAGTTTCTTCGTTTAAAGGTCCCATATTGTACAAAATGGACTCTTGTGAGTTTTAATCTATGTTCTAATGTTGTTACCTCCTCAAAAACAAACCTGGAGCTGCTCTGTTCCACCTTGTGATGTCATATAGTGGTAGTTTTCAAGTCCTCACCTTTCTTTTACCTTTAGTTCAGTGGAGTTTGGAAATTCCAGAGCTGAAATGATCAAAATGATTCAAGTGAACGTGTTGTAGAACAGAATGTGCAACATCTGTTCCACAATTTTTCTCAGTTTAAATCTGCAGGATTTGTTTGTTAAACATGTGTGAATGAAACAAAACATTGATGACTGAACATCATAATATCAGAAAATCATAAAAAAGCATCATGTGACATTTAAAATTCTTTGACTGTGATTCTGCTAAATGTCTGAATAACCGTATAAAGTTTCAGAAGCAGATATTCAGTTTAATTACAGGTCTTGTGCTCATTAGTCACCACAGAGCTGATTAGCCCGGAGCTTTTAAACTTTTAACATTTTTGGAAAGTCTATGGGAAAAATGAATGGAAAATTTATTTCCAGAACGGGGGGATTTCCTTCCTCTCACTGCTTGTCACTCTGTAGCCAGTAGATGGCGCTTTGCTGATAAAAGCTATTTTCAACTTACTGAAATCAGAGCTGAACAGACCTGTTATCACAGCAGCAGGAAGTGCCGCGATGTTGAGTCGCGCAACTTCTGGTCATAGCTTCTCTCTGGAAAAATCCCTGTGGAAAAGTGATGCATATTTTTGAGCAGCTTCATAAATCTGCCCCAACACCAAATCTTCATCCAACAAGGTCGACAAAGAACATATTCTGTCCATGAAGAATTTATCCACTGTCTGTTTAAATGCTACAGTTCACAGATTAAATGTCGACCATTTAAACTGCACAAATCTGTCTATGCTAATACCAATATCACAAACTCGATTTTTAATTTTAATTCTAGAATCAGTCTGGGTGCACAAGTTATTTCTGTTTTCTTCATGACCATAACGTTAGTGTTGCTCAGCAGTTTCGCTGATGCTCGTCGTTGTCTCCTTTAAGCTTCCATATTTCTTCCCTTGACAGCTGTGGATAAATTCTTCATGGACAGAATATGTTCTTTGTCGACCTTGTTGGATGAAGATTTGGTGTTGGGGCATATTTATGAAGCTGGTCAAAAATACGCAACAGTTTTCCACAGGGATTTTGCCGTAGAAAAGCACTGACTGACTTTCTATCAATCCATTCATCCATCTTCCTCTGGGTTTGGGGGGGCAGCAGTTCACCGCCCGGTCCTCTGTATACCTGATACTTTCTGTCCATACATTACATTATTTTAAGTTATATTAAGAAAAACTAATGCCAATATATAATCAAAAGCACGCAATATAATAACTTTAAACTTTTTCCCCATAAATTTGAGCACAATGTGGCCACAGTGCCCAACACAGATAAACTGTATAAGCAGCTCTTAAGGTCGAAACAAGTCAGCTCAGTGTGTGTGTGTGTGTGTGTGTGCGTGTGTGTGTGTGTGTGTGTGTGTGTGTGTGTGTGTGTGTGTGTGTGTGTGTGTGTGTGTGTGTGTGTGTGTGTGTGTGTGCGTGCGTGCGTGTGTGTGTGTGTGTGTGTGTGTGTGTGTGTGTGTGTGTGTGTGTGTGTGTGTGTGTGTGTGTGTGTGTGCGTGTGTGTGTGTGTGTGTGTGTGTGTGTGTATGTGGTAACGTAAACCTGTACGTTTTGTATTCTGTCTATTGTATTGTATTGTGTATTACTAATATTTTGTGTTTTTTGGACCCCCTCGAAAACGAAATGGCACATCTCAAGGGGCATTCCAATAAAATAATAATACATTTGCGCTGTTTTATTGTCTGATAATCAGGAAGTGTACTGAGGACTAAACCAGGCCTACACCAGGTTTAACAGAGAACTAAATAAAAAAATAAAAATAAAATAAAATAAAAACAAGGCTTGACCAAAGTCCTATTTTTTTCCAGGACTTAACCAGAATTTAACCAGGCATAAACCAGGACAAAACCAGCTCTAAACCAGGACCAAACCTAAAGCAGGTCAGAGGACAAAACGATAACCAGGAAGTGTACTGTTTGCATGCTAGTTGTCGGTGTCAGCCTCACCGTCACAGCAAAAATGGTCCCTGAGAGTTGCGAAAAGCGCTTTATGAACTCATCAATAATTACGAGGACGTTCTGAATGCGTAAGCTAAAGGTGCATGGTGCGACTTTTCTGGTGGAGCCGTTTCTACGGAGATGTCATTGCTCTGCCTGGAATGTTCCGCAGTGTGACATTAAACAGCTCGACTTTGCATATATTCGATTTCTTGCTGTTTTGTAGCTCAAAAATGCCTAGAAAAACAGGCGTTCTGAGTGTGAGCGGGGTCGCCTCTGCGCAGATCTGACCTTTAACTCGGTCTGGTTTGGTCTCCATGAAGATTCAGAAGTTTAAAACCGTAATATGAAACATTCCAGACAAAGCAATAGCATCCCCATGGAGAAAAGGACTGCTGCAAACAAACGACTTGTGTTTTTCCCGTTTTTAACGCAGTAAAAATCAGCTACAGCGCCTTTAATATAAGTGAATCGTACGACGTTTATCAGAATCCTCTTTCCAAACAGCTTTACGGGCCTGTGATCCTCGTCTGCGCTGGAAAACTAAAAGATGTGGTTTTGAGAAAAGCTGTTAGCGCAGACCACAAAGACCAGCCGCCCACTGAACCTGCGCTAAGACCAGACCAGACGAATCCTGCGAATACTCAGGTTTACCCATTATACAGATTACGCCGAGGAAAAACTAATGGGAGCTTTATATGAAGAAATCACTGTTATTATTCGGCTATTGGAAACAAGTGGAGAGATGGATTTGAGATAATGCACGGGAGCACGGGAGAGCGTTCTGGAAGGACTGGAAGACATCGTGGAGGTTTCATTTGCAGGAAAAATGCACATCCAGATACAGAAATGTCATTTTTAATGATTTATTGCGCTTGTGTCTCCTGTATATTTATAATCTCTGACACATGTGGATCACTACTTCCTAATTATACCGTAAACCAAAGTGACGATGCACTACTGACAAATGCATCACGACACAGCAAAAAGTGGAGTGTTAAAAGTGACTCTCACAGAATCGGTTTGAACATTTTCTCAGGGTTTATATGCACAGGAAAAAAACAATATCTAGGTAAGTTAAAATGACTTAAGTTAAGAACATTTGGCTTTATTTGAGTAGATTCAACTTGACAAGTGAAATGATCTGCCAGTGGAATAAAAGTGTTTTTCTTTATTCAGGCAACATTTGATTTTGTTGCAAAAAGTTGTTGTTTTACTTATTTTAAGTGGAGCAAGATGTATTTTCACATTTTAAGCACAAAAAGTCTTAATCCACTGGCAGATCATTTTACTTGTCAAGTGAAATTTACTCAAATCATGGTAAAACTTTCTTAATTCAAGTCGTCTTAACTTGAGTAGATTTTGTTTTTTGCAGTATGAATCCAACCTGTTCTAGAGTTAATTTAACATTTTAGAAAATCTTAATTAAGTAACGCTGGACTAAAGCTTCTGTTTAACCCCGTTTTGAGAGTAAACGGATAACACTTTGTAGGGTTATTCTGATTTAGCTGAACAACACACAGAGATGTTTTATTTTTACTCTTTATTTTAGTTCATTTAAGATGAAATTCTGTACAAAACTGGTTCAAACTGGTCTTCTCTGGCGGGAGTTTGAAGTGGAGGGTGGAGGTGCCAAATGAACACTAAGGGAAGTTGAATTAACTCCAACCATATAACCCAAACTAGAACCCCCATTTAACTTTCAAATAGTTAAATAACACTTTTTATGTTTAAAATAACTCTTTAACCCTCCAGTTTTTTCTGTGTTTATGAATCGAACATGCACAAATAACTCTAAATTCAATTTTGAGAGGATAAAGGATAAGGAAACAACTGCAACGTAGTTAAAAGCTCTGAAAAAGGCCAAACAATGATAAAAATAGAGTTAGAATGTTCACATTCATTCTTTGCATTCAGTGTTAGATGTGTAATGACTCAATAATCAAACATGGATTGAATGGATGTTAGTGACTTTGAGACCACTGGAAAGAGTCCTGGTCTAGTCCTGGTCTAGTCCTGGTTTAGTCCCTGTTTTGTCCCAGTATAGTCCCTGTTTAGTCCCTGTTTAGTCCTGGTTTAGTCCCAGTTTAGTCCTGGTTTAGCCCTGCTTTGGTCCCTGTTTAGTCCTGGTTTAGTCCCAGTTTAGTCCCGGTTTAGTCCTGGTTTATCCCTGGCTTAGCCCTGGTTTAGTCCCTGTTTAGTCCAGGTTTAGTCCCTGTTTAGTCCTGGTTTAGTCCCGGTTTAGTCCTGGTTTAGCCCTGGTTTAGTCCCTGTTTAGTCCAGGTTTAGTCCCTGTTTAGTCCTGGTGTAGTCCTGGTTTACTTCTGTTCTTCCACTATGTCGCATTTTTGCTGAAGGGTCTATCACAGTCCCTTTGCATGAAATGTTCCACAACAGAGCATTAAACTTGTCCATCATCATGAAGACAAGCCGGTGACGATATACTGTACAAGGCCAAGTTAAAGATCAGCTCTGTGGAGAGGCGACCCCGCTCCCAGTCAGAATAAGGGTTTATCAAGGCGATTCAACCACCTGTGTTCACTGCAGAAAGCTTGACCAAAATTTAAGATCTAAACACTTGAATCTATGAGAAAATGACTTAAAAGTTTTGTTTTCGAAGAGGTAACAACATTCTGACATGACTTAAAGCTCACAAGAGTCCATTTGGCGTAATATAGCAGCTTTAAAGTTCAAATTTCAGGAGGTGGTTATTTTATCCTTAACTGGGTGTAAATGCCATGTTCTAGTCCTGTTTTAGTGCTGGAGTGACACTGGCGCTCGCTCACAGCTGCTGTTTTAACTCGATGTCCTTTGGCTCGTAAAGGCAGCGGGCTCCAGAGACGCCTCTTTAGTGAAGTGTGGCTGCAGGCGATGGTTCTATTCCCGCTCATGAATCACAGGGAGGAGCTGCCAGCCCGTCCCCCGAACCTCTGAGCTCCACACGAGGCTCCGCACACTGCAACGCCAGCTCCACCGTGACCCCCATAAAGACGTCCTGGAGAAGAGACTCAGAGAGAATCACAAAGAATCAGAATCAGAGAATCAGAATCAGAAAGGTTTTATTGCCATATGAGTGAACAGGTTCACAACATTAGGAAATAGCTGCGGTGCTTCGAGGAGGGGAGAGAGAGACAGACAGAGAGAGGAAGAGAGACAGAGCGTGAGAGGAGGGGGGAGAGAGAGCCAGATAGAGATGGAGAGAGAGAGGAGGAGGGAGAGAGACAGGGGGGGGGGGGGACAGACAAAGAAAGGAAGAGAGGGGGGCGGAGAGAGGATGAGAGATAGAGAGAGAGGAGGGAAGAGAGAAAGGAGAGAGAAAAAGACAGAGAGAGACAGACAGAGAGAGGGGGAGAGAGACGGAGAGAGGATGAGAGATAGAGAGGAGGGAAGAGAGAAAGGAGAGAGAAAGAGAGAGGAAGAGAGAGAGAAACAGAGAGAGAGAAGAGGGGGAGAGGAAGAGAGAAACAGACAGACAGATGGAGAGAGGAAGAGAAACAGAGAGAGGGAGGAGGAGGAGGAGAGAGAAACAGGCAGAGAGAGGGAGAGAGACAGAGAGAGAGACGGAGAGAGGGAGAGAGAGACACAGACAGAGAGAGGAGGGGAGAGAGAAACAGACAGCGAGAGGGAGGAGAAACAGAGAGAGAGAGAAGAGGAGGGGAGAGAGAGAGAAACAGACAAAGAGAGGGAGGGAGGGAGACAGACAGAGGGAGGAAGATAGAGACAGAGAGAGAGGAGGGGGGAGAGAGAAACAGACAGAGAGAGGGAGAGAGAGAGAAACAGAGATAGAGCGGGGAGGGTGCCAGTGGTCCAGATTTAAAGATGCACTCTGTAAGTTTTCAAACAGAAGACAGTCCACCTTTAAAATGTCATCAGCAAAGTCCTCTGTTGAGATTTCTTCCTGAAAAACTGTCATAGTTTGAAGTTAGAACGGGTGATAGATTATTGAAATGCTTGTTATCATTTATTTACGTTACATTTGCAGACGTTAAGCTAGGCCACGGTTGTTTTTTATTGCTAAATATTTGTGTGGCAGTTATTTTTCTATTACCGTAAAATACCAAATAACCACCGGGGCCGTTTGCAGGTGTTTAATATAATAAATAACTGTCAGTTCCAAATAAACGGCGAGTCTAATGTACGTGCTGAAGACAGAAGTCGTGCTGAAGACAGAAGTCGTGCTGCAACAACAGGACGCGGGACTGACGCTCACGTCGTCTCTACACAAACCAAACTTAAAACCGCACGGCTCATTTGCATAAACTATAAGCGCTGAAAAAAAAACAGCTCTCTCCTTGTGCCCTGATGCGGCGGATGAACGTCCTCACTCTCCTGCTCCACACTCGCTGCGTCTGTCGTTTGTTTTCACTTGCTAAAGAAATTTCTACGTATTGCGGGAAGGTTTTAATAACTTTCTGTAATTCAGGAGTTGCTTTCAAACGTGGGAAACTCTCCGCTCCGTAGATATTTTGTTGTAACATTTCCAATTAACTCGCCTACGTCTGTATAGAAAGTTGCGTAAATTCTAGTCATACTAATTAAAAGAATTTGAGTTCCATATTTTCCCAGGTTTGTTGAGAAAGATTTTTGTGAGGAAGGAATGAATCGCCCCAAATTGCCGCCTGGTCTCAAATAAAAGCCTGGTCTGTTAAGCGACTGAAACAAATAAACAGCCCGGTTGTTTTGTTTTGGTATTTTCCAGTAGTCCCAGGGCAGATGGGTCTCCTGGTTTAGCCCTTTACCACAGCTCCTTTGGTCTCTGGTGTGGTTGGTGTGAGTCTAATGCGCTGTTGGGCGCAGGCTGTGAGTGGACATGGTCACTATGCATGATATGACTCATTAAGGTCCAAAATCCAAAACAAAGCCGCTCTTTATGGGGGAACAGCGATCAGTTTGTGCCCAGGGACAGTGGAGCGTCATGGGACGTCATGGGGTCGTGTTTTGATCAGAACGTAAAGCCCCATCCAAACGGAAAAAAACTCAGATTTAAGCTCTGTTTTGTACTTCTGCTCCTCAAATCAATTTTAAAGAGCTCATATTATGCCGTTTTCTCGTGTATGTTATAATGTGTCCTCATCACAAACAGACCTGGAGTTGTGTTTTGTTTCGTTCACAAAAGCTGCAGATTTAGGAAGAGGGGAGAGAGAGGGAAGAGGGGAGAGAGAGGGAAGAGGGAGGGAGAAATAGATAGAGAGAGAGAGACAGAGAGAAACAGAGAGAGAGAGGAGGGGAGGGGGGTGCCATAACTTCTTTTTTTTTATTATCAAGGACAGTGCACAGAAAATATTAAAGCCATAGAGAAAAGTGTATGTCCTCACAGTTACCGTAGCTACGTGATATTCTCCCTGTTTTCTGTGCCTGTATCTTGTATCTCATGTTTTGCTGTGTTTGTGTTTGGTTTTGTGCAGATTGAGAATGTGGACGCCTGCCTCAGTTTCCTGGATGCCAGAGGAGTGAATGTACAAGGTCTCTCTGCGGAAGGTAAGAGCTCATCTACGATTCATCTACGATTCATCTACGCACTCATCCACGATTCAACTGCGAGAATCTGCAGGAAATCACCACTCAAACAACCCAAACCCATCATCTCCAAATAAACACAGCACGGATCCATAATCAAAACTGGACTCAAGCTTGGACGACTTAAGGTGGAATCCAAACAACCTTGATCTGACTAATTATGGCAGAAAAATGCTGTTTTACCTTGTGATGTCATGGAGTTTAGAGATTAGAGATTAGTAATTAATTCTAAATGGTGAAGTTTGGAAGATAATTTGTTGCATCAGATTTTGAATTTTAAATACATCTTAATTTCTCACTTTGAATTTTTTAACTCTGAAAAAACATGTTTGAATAATTTTTATTCTGAACGACAGTTAATGATTTATTATAATCAGTTATGCGTGTACATTTCAGTCAATCCAAAGTGATCCAATCTAATTTAGCAAACAAGCAGTAAAATGGTGCAGTGAACCAGCCTGACTGGTCAGAATTCGCCTCACCAAACCCTCGTCTCTGTTATTTCTTAAGTCTAAACCCCGCCCACAGATGACAGCGGCCAATAGGAAACAGCCTCTGTCCGCCTCGCTCACATGTGATCGATTGCTTCTGCCTTGGCCTCTTGGATCTTTGCTGTGAATTGTTTCACTAATTTTGAATTTGAGGTCCTGAAAATCTATGTGCTGAATATTTAAAAGGTTGAGGTTTTATTTTGAATGCAAGATATATTGAAAAAGTGGAAAAGAACTAAAAATAATAATTCAAACATCTTTTTTCAGAGTTAGAAGATGTGAGAAATTCAGCAGTATTTAAAATTCAAACTCTAATGGAACAAATTATCTTCCATACTGAAAGATTTCCTCTGGGCCGTTAAAGTGGACCTGAACCTTTCCAGAGCCATTAACAAGCCAAACTAAAATATGAGAGTTCTTCAATTTCTTTAATCCTCTAAAAGTTTTTCAAAACAGACAGAAGACATAAGATCAGAGAACATTTATTTGTCCCACAAGGGGGGATTTCCAGTGTTGTAAAACAATAACAGTATTGTGTTGCAACATTGGAATTTAACATTTTATAAGTAATTGTCACTTTTTTTAACCACCCAATCACACACACATTCATACACCAGTGCACGCAGACACTGGGGGACAGGTGGGTTAAGTGTCTTGCCCATGGACCCAACAACAGTATTCATCCAACCTGACACCCTGGATCTGACCACTCAACCAATGACACTTATGTCCTGAGTGGGATTTGAACTGCCAGCCTTCAGATCAGTGGACAAATATTAACAAATATTATGTTTTTAAACTCCGTACACTTTCACTAGAATCATTTGGGTGATTTCAGAATTGCCCATCTCTACTGAACTAAAGGTAAAAGGAGCCGTTAACTTGAAAACTACGTTTTGTGAAATCACAAGATCAAACAGAGCGTGTAGACCACATGTGTCAAACATGCGGCCCGGGGGCCAGATCCGGCCCTCCAAGACCTTTAATCTGGCCCTCGGCTGATTTTTCTATTAAAATACTTTAAATTTTCAGATTTTTCTGTTAATTTTCTGCACTGTTTAGCATAGCAGTGTCTCCGGCGTTTCTGTACGTTGCGACTCCCACCAGAGCAGCACAAATGAAGACTTTCCTCTTTCCAAACGCTCTTAAAGGACGATCGTTTTGACTGTCGACCGTGACCCTCATCAGCAAAATGTCAAAAAATGAGAAAACCAGATGCTGAGTTCAGGATTTCCCAAGAAAAATAGTCTAATTCTTATTTGTTGACAGAGGTGAATGGGAAATCTGTGCTCAGTGTGTTTGGAACAAGTGGCGTTGCTCGAGGAATATAATCTTAAACACCACTACGAGACACGGAGAAAAATACGATAACTTGAAGAGAGAACTGAGTTTTCTGATCCGGCTCTTTTGGGATCAAAGTAGGCTGCATACGGCCCCCAGACCAAAATGAGTTTGACACCCCTGATGTAGACAGTCTAATAATAAAGGGCTACTCAATTATGTGTGAATGAAACAAAACACAATTTTATTTACTTGTTTGCATATTTCATTCATAAAGTATAAAAAGACATTAACAGTGTCACATCAAACATACAAAAAATGAGTGAAAAGGAGCAGAAAGAAGAAGAATCTTATGTTCTCTGCCCCTTTTCTCTTTTCCAGACACATGAACACTGAGAGTGACTTTAAAACATTTCATATCGGTATGTTTCGTTTCAATCACAAATATGAATCAATCGCAAACAGAAATCTTCACTTTTATGCACAACTTGCTTTTCTTTTTCATACATACACATTGCACTGGGTTTTATGTGTTTTTTTTTAAATGCCGTTATTGTACTTGATCCTTTTATATCTTTGTCAAGACTCTTCCATAACTGAACTCCTTTCACAGTGACACTTCACTCCACAACCTTGGTTCTGAATCTGGGTTTTTAAACATGTAGGTTCCTTTTAAAGTGTAGTGGTTTGTTCGCCTCTCAAACAGTCTTTGAAAATGGCCAGGTAGCACATTACTTTATATATGACTTTGAGGCTACATTTTCAACACTTTAAGTTGAACAGATAATGGGTTGGATGACTCTCTATAATGACTGCTGGAGATAATTTTCGAGGCTCTTTCCTGTAAAAATAAATCATGGTTGCAGACAGGGGTGTGACGGTACATGTATTTGTATCGAGCCGTTTCAGTACAGGTCGGTCAGGTTGGTGCAGGGCTGTGCACCAGTGAGTTTGCGCATTTGTGTCGATTTAAGTTGACAAGATGCCGCTCTGAATAAAATGGCCAATTTTGTCAAACAGGATGTTAAATTTCATTCAAGCTCCCCTGCACTACATGGCAGACATATAATACTACATCCCCAACTCAGAATTTTGTCATCTTCGATACAAAATAGTTGAGTTAGAGCGTGTTGAAATAGTGCATATGTGGGGCTAGTTTGAGAGTGAGCCACCCAGCGATCCAGGCGAGAGGAGCCTGCAGCTCGCCATGGCCCGGGAACCGCCAAACTGCAGGCAGCTGTAGGATCAGCTGTGCTGTCTCAGCCCCCGGGTGCTCCAGGAGCGACTGTCGACTAACCCAGGACTGAACCAGGTCTAAACCAGGTCTAAATCTCCCCAAATCTCCACACAGTACATCAAATGTGTTTATAGCGTTATACAAGGTTAATAATGCTGCACTATTTAGTGAGAACAGTTGAGTTATTGAGTTAACATTATAACATAGATCAGAACATACTATAATTTGGGCCCTTCAAACTGGAGTCTTCCATCACGTTTCCATTTCTTCACTGACAAATTACAGACAATTACATTTGACTCGAATGGAACTTGCACCAAGATACTTTCCTTGTGTTTTAACAGGCTGTCATTAAGATATCAGTGTGGATTAGAGAGCTGTGAACAGGATTTTAATAGCGTGAAAGAAACCCTAATGTCAGCAGTAACTCAAGAAATGATTTAAAGACTTCACACTTGGTTAAAACAAAGTATATTTTTCTTCTTCTCATGGTTCAAGACCCACAGCTATTTAGCAAGTCCAAGGAACAGAAAGCACTGAATTACAAGTTAAAGCGGTAATTAATATGCTTACTTGTGGTTTATTCAGTGCTAAAAGTGACACTCCAGTTGTTTTTATTGAGAAATTGAGTCATATTACCAATGTCAACATCATTATGGAGCTTTTCAAATTGTCTGTATTTCTTAAAGAGGGCTGATTATGTGAAATTGACTCTTTGCGGCTTTCTACCGTGTTAAAATGTTGTTCCCTCATCAAAAACACGCCTGAAGAGGTTTTAGATGTCGTCCATGCACATTTGAGTAATATAGCGATCTCTCCCAGACACTGTTCGAACTTTTCTTACAGGCAGCAGTACGATTCTGTCCAAAGCTCCGCTCACAAGCCTACGTCACCTCGCTCCCACACGACAGTTCTCCGTAAATATGCAAAAACACGATACAAAACAATACACAACGTGATGTGCGGTAGTTTCATTAGCGGGATTGTGTGGTGATAGCTCTGAAAGGGGAGTGACTTAGCACAGAGAGCAAAAGAAGGGAGAAATCAACGTCAAAAACATGGAAAACACGGAAAACTTTTTTTTTTTGAATTTGCAATTTATAACATGCTTTTTTCCCCACATAAAAGTCACAAGATAAATGCACAGTTTTTTTAACCACACATAAAATTAACATCAATGTAAAAGGCACTTAAAAAAGAAATAAAAATACAATTAAAATAAGAAGTAATGATAGTAATTTTTAAAAGTATTAATAAATCAATAGTTTGAATCACATGAAAAATAGAATAATAGAATAAAAATGTAATAAAATAGAAATAGAAGAATATAGAAATAATAGAAATAATAATAAATTTGTATTTATGTGTTATTATTATTATTATTATTATTGGCCCTCGCCAGTAACGAAGTTAATGGCAAGGGGTATTGTTCTTCGTCGGTTTTATTATTCCTCTTCCGCCAAAATGATTGAATTTTTGACCCCCTGAACGTCGACGAAAAGTCCCACATGGGGGAATAGAATCGACCGGCCCGGCGAAAAATTTGATAAAACGGAGATCGCAACAATGACCAAAGTGACCCCATTCAACAGCGCCACCTAGAATTGGACCCCTATGGGAGAGGGGACAAGCAAAGTTTGTCGCAGGGAAAGGAAATTCGGAACAGTGACAGAGAACCATGAGACAAGCCAAAAGATGAATTGGAGCACGTCTCTATGACCAACAGGAAATCGGCCATTTTGGATAAAAAAAATTTGCCGTCGTTTTGACTACCTGTCCGCAAAAGTCATCAAAGTCTCTGTTTTTTGGTCCAAATGAGCTCAGATTTGACACGTCACACCTACAGACGTGGGTCCACACACGCATTATTTTTTTAGTGCACTTTCTCACGGTTTGTCCGTAGCACGCCGGCGAATAACACCTTCATTTCCTGTTTCTTTGATGACCTCTCAGAGCCACAGGCTTTGGCCTACAGAGCTCAAACTCACATCACTATTGAGCGATCCCAGCCTGAATGTGATGAAATATGAAATCTGATAAAAGTTACACTATAGCGCCCCCTACCAAAAACATGAAATGCCAACATGATCGGATTTGTACCAGATTTGGGGATTAAATTCTATGCGTGTCTGCGACCAAAAAAATACATTATGGATATGGAGTATTTTCCATGGTTGGCCAGCAGGCGCGCAAAGACTCCCCCACAAATATGTTTAAAGGCGCACTATGTAACTCTCCTAGTGAAGGTCTTAGTCTGACTGTGCTCTTGATTATAAAAGTCATGTGACCTGTGCCCTAGTTTCTATAATTTGGCTCTAGATCTTTCCCATTTTCATATTATAATCACAAAAGACTGATACCTAGTTGTTATGTTACAACTTTATATCTACAAACAATACATATTTGAGTTCAAGTAAATGTTTTATACTATTTAGACAGAAAGAGGAACCAAAAAATATTGAGGCAAAGTAACTGTAAGTTGACAGTAGTAGTTTTGCAATAACCCGTCCTCCTTCTTCCTTCCAATGAAACACTTGTGTTTTGTTTCACTGGAAGGGATGGGAAAACATGTGTTAACAAGCAGCCGATAAAATACTGATTGTTAATACAGATTTTCTCATAGATTTTTTGAGATGATGACATATATTTTAAATGAATATACTGTAATAAAAAATGTAACTTTTTTCTTTCAATTTGAATTTCCTGACTGTAAAAAATCAGGCATTTAATCTAGTCCAGTTTATTACAAAATTTCATCCTCCAACAAAGCCACTTTTACAATCTAAAATCAACCTTTTTTATCTTTTAAATAATTTGAAGAGGTCATGCACCCTTTTCTCTCCTCTCATTTAGACGACTGTTATGCACTTTTCTCTGGCATCAGCCACCATGCACTTTCTCGGTTACAGCTGGTCCTAAACTCTGCTGCGCGCCTTTTAACTGGAAGCAAAAAATGTGAGCTCATTACCCCAATTTTAGCGTTGTTGCACTGGCTTCCATGTCATTTAAGATTCTTCAGATTTGTTGATGATTCTAAGATTTTATTGTTTGTTTTTAAAGCTTTGACGGCTCTGGCTTCACAATACATCTTGGGCCTCATCCAGATTTAGAACCTGCACGCGGTCTGAGGTTCGAGGTCCAGCTCCAGCTAATGGTGCCTAAGATGAGACTTCAAACTAGAAGGCACGAGTCCTTCACTGTAGCCGGCCCTAAGCTCTGGAACGCTCTGCTCCCCCCATATCAAATAGTCTCATTTTAAGACCTACTTTTATTCTATGGTCGCATGAGTTCTGTGGTCCACTGTGTCTTTTATTGGCCCTCGCCAGTAACGAAGTTAATGGTGAGGGGTATTGTTCTTCGTCGGTTTCTATTATTATTATTTTTCCTTGCAAACGATTGTGGTTTTGAGGGCCTGAACATCGACGAAAAGTCTCACATGGGGGTATCAGATCGAATTTGATAAAATGGGCATCGCGACAATGCCCAAAGTGACCCCACTGGATAGCGCCCCCTGGAAAAGGCAAAAATTTAAAGTCTATGGGGACCCGAAAAGCATATTTTGGCATAAGCCGACAAACTTCGGAGCCGTGATAGAAAAGGAGACCTACACAAAACGTCATTGTCACACCGGCCTATGACCAACAGGAAGTCAGCCATATTGGATCAAAAATTCGCCGCCATTTTGACTGCGTGTTTGTAAAACTCATCTAGTCCCTGGTTTTTGGTCCAAATGAGCTCAGATTTAACACACATCTACAGACATGGGCCCACACATGCATTATTTGTTTTTGGGATCCTCCTCACGGTTTGTCCATAGCACGCCGGCGAATAACACCTTCATTTCCTGTTTCTTTGATGACTTCTCATGGCCACAGGCTTTGGCCTACAGAGCTCAAACTCACATCAATATTGTGTGACCCCAGCCTGAATGTGATGAAATATGAAATGCAATAAAAGTCAACTCTATAGTGCCACCTACCATATACATGAAATGTCAACATTATCAGATTTGGACCAAATTTGGGAATTAAATTCTAGGCATGATTACAAGCAAAACAATATATTAGGGCCCTGGGTTATTTCTGACGGTTGGCCAGAAGGAGCGTAAAGATTCCTAAAAAACATTTAAAGGTGCATTATGCAGCTTTTCTAATATACAACTTGTATTCCTGGGCAGCTGTCGGGAAGAGAAAGTGGTGTGCTGGGGCGGTCACGGTCCTCGGCGGTCACGTGGGAGGGGCATGCGCACCAGGGCGAGGGCCATCATTGCCGCGAGCGGCTTTAAGTTAACATTGTTCTTCGTTCTGTATACACAAACTATTGCAGATTTGAACAACTGAACATCAACGAAAAGTCCCACAACCAGGTTTAGGCCTGGAGCCATATTCGATAATACAACCTTTAATATAATGTCCAATCAATGCCCACTCAACAGCGCCTCCTAGACCTCGACCCCTATGCGAATGGGGACATGCAAACTTTAGCATAGGCTGATGAGATTTGGAACAGTGATAGTCGATGATGAGACAAGCCTAAAGTTGAATTGGCGCATTCCCCTATGACCAACAGGAAGTCAGCCATATTGGATCAAAATCCCTATACATGAAATGTCAACGTTATCTGATTTGTACCAAATTTGGTGATTAAATTCTATGCATGATTACAAGCAAAAAAATATATTACAGCCCTGGGTAATTTTTCATGGTTGGCCAACAGGAGTGCAAAGACTTCTAAGAAACATTTAAAGGCGCACTATGTAAATTTTCTGGTGGACGAGCTGTCGGGAGGAGAGAGTGTCATGCCAGGGGGGTCATGAGTCCTCGGCAGTCGCGTGGGAGGGGCTTTGCGCGGCGGGGCGAGGGCCATCATTGCCGCGAGCGGCTTTAATTATTATTATTATTATTATTATTATTATTATTATTATTTTATTATTATTATTATTATTATTATTATTATTATTATTATTAATAATAATAAGAATAAACATAGAATATAGAATAAACTAAATAGAGGCGGGTTACACAGTAAGTACAAGTTCACAGGTTGTCAGTAGTTTGCTTGGGTTTCTTTTCTTTCTTTCTTTTTTAATAGAAAATCACTGAAATCCTTTACATTTTCTTTTACAGTTACTCCACACTTCATACAGTTTAATTTTCTCATAGTCATAGTTAACATAGTCCAAGTAGGCTCTCCTTTTTATTTATTTTTTTTTATTTTTGTAGGCTAATGTTCGTAAGAGGCTTCTAAAACTGAAACTTATTACAGATATTCATGCAGTGTTTTCAGCAAATATACCATTTTCAAAACAATAAAAGGTAATATGGTGATCTAAATATGTGTGTTGGCAGTTAATACCCCATTGAAATGTAATACCCCTATTTTAAAATGCACTTAGCTGGGGTAATTCAGGCATACCTATCTCTAGAACTTGAACTACACAGTACCACAGAATACCTACGGATGATTCCCCTGTTTTAGTTCGCTATATGAAGTCATGTATTCCATATGCTGTTATTTAATCTACTCATCCCCCCGTGCTGTTTAAACCTCGCAGCAGAAATAGCAGGATGTCCTAACGCAGTGACCACCAAACCCACTACCCCTCTGCCCCTCTGCTCTACCCCTCTGCCCCTCTGCTCTACCCCTCTGCCCCTCTGTTCTGCCCCTTTGCCCCTCTGGCTCTGCTCTAAAAACAGCTCCTGACTCTAACCGCTGGATTCTAAAGTGTCCAGAGGAAGTGCGGTGGATACTGGGTTACTCGGAGCTTTTGAAGGTTGCCGTAAGATTTCATCACTCTATTTTGAGTCTATATCCGTCTGCATGCTACACTAATTTTAACTCCCATCTCGGCTAAGTGAACATATCTTGGCCGTGGCGCTAACTGGAGTATTTGGCATGGTCAAGTTGAAAGCATACCACCGCGATGTCTAACAATACAAACAGAGGTTCGGTTTCTTACCTCAAAGGTGCACTGTGGAACTTTTCTGGTGGAGGGTCTGTCAGATGGTTTTATTTTTCATGGAGATGTTATTGCTTTGTCTGGAATGTTTCACAGTATATTGAGCCTTTTCATCTTCATGGAGACCAAACCAGACCCAGTTCCAGGTCAGATTTCTTGTTTTTCTTGATATTTTTGAGCGTTAAAACCACCTGTAACTGAAGGCAGATCTGTTTAATGTCATATTGTGGAACATTCCAGGCAGAGCAGTGATATTTCCATAGAAACAAACAGGTGACGGACCCGCCACCATAAAGTTATACCTGATTTTCAAATGATCAACGGAGGAGTCATTCCGAGCTCTCAGAAACCTTTAGACGCATTGGCAGCACAGTTGCTTAGTGGGTAGAACTCTCATCTCACAGCAAGAAGGTTGTTGGTTTGACTCCTTGGCCTTTGTGTGTGGAGTTTGCATGTTCTCCCTGTGTCTGGGGGCGGTTCCTCTGGGCACTCTTCCACCATCAAACCAAAAACATCCACAACAGGTCAAATCACATGTGGCCATACCGGCTCGTCAAAGCCTGAACCCGTCAGATCTCAGAAGCTAAGCAGGGCCGGGCCTGGTTAGTACTTGGATGGGAGACCACAAGGAATTCCAGGTGCCACAGGGGGGCGCCAGTCGCAAAAACTGTCGTTGTGTCCTTAGGTAAGACACTTCACCCACATTGCCTAGTATGAAAGTGGTGTGTGCGTGAGTGTTGGTGGTGGTCGGAGGGGCCGATGGCGCAGATTGGCAGCCTCACTTCCGTCAGTCTGCCCCAGGGCAGCTGTAGCTACAATAGTAGTTTACCACCACCGGGGTATGGAGTGAATGAATAATGCTCTGTAAAGCGTCTTTGAGTGTCCAGAAAAGCGCTATATAAAACTGATGCATTATTATTATTATAAATCTTACAGCTAAAATAGTCCTGACCAAGACTAGGTCGAGGTCTGGAGATGGGTCCCACTGCTCCTGACAGGTCGCCCCAGCAGCACTGAAGGATGGGTCAAATGCAGAGGAGAGATTTTGGAGACAATAAAAGGCCAAGCTAACCTCACCTGCCATTGCTATATTCAGTTCAAATGACATTAGCTTTACATTAACACGTTATAAATCAGATGTTACCAACGGTGGATTGTAATGAATTACATTTACTCACATCACTGTAATTGAGTTGGTTTTATGAGTCATTTGTAATTTGTTAAGCAAAAATAGATCATTTTACTCCTACTCGAGTACATTTTGACCCAAGTATTTTACTTCATCAACTTGTTGGTGCCGAGCCAAATTTTCATTTTCCATACTTTGATTTTGGTTTAATTTTCTTTCTTTTTTATTGTAGTGTTGTGAGTTGGACCATATAATGTGTTTCATTTGTTAAACTTGTTATGCAGTTAAAGTTCTGAGTTCTATAAAGAAGGAAGAGCTCAGTGTTAGGAAGTGTTTGTAGCTCAGGTGTCTTTAAAATGTACAAAGTTTGAACTGAACAAAGCTTAACCTAAAAGTCGATTAAAACAACTTGTGCTGGATTAGATTTAGGACTCCTCTTTTTTACATCAAATCATTGAAAGTAACTAAGTTACTTTTGTTCAAATTACATTTTAAATGAAGTAAGTTTTTATTTTTACTCCAGTAGATTTTTAAATGGCTACTTTTACTTTTACTTGAGTAGGAATTAAGCGAAGTAAAGATACTTTTGCTTAATTAGAATTTTTCTGTACTTTTTCCACCTCTGGACGCTACGTCCCGTGAGTTACTCTTTAAGTTACTCTTACTTCAGTACTTTTTTGAGTAATTTCTTGGACCATTTCTTGTACTTTGTACTTCTACTCGAGTAATATTATTTTCAAAGGTGCATTGTGAAACTTTTCTGGTGGAGGGTCCCCTGCTTGTTTCCATGGAGATGTTACTTATTATTTTACCTTAAATATTCCACAGTATGGAAATAAACTTGGTAGTTACAATGGAGACAGTTTAATGGTCAGATCTATGGAGAAGCGAGCCTGCACATGGTAAGAATTCATGTCTTAACACCTGTAACTGAATAAATGCACAGGAAAAATATTTAATGCCCTACAGTGGAACATTTTAGACAAAGAACTAACAACATGGAGACAAGCAAGTAGCGGACCCTTCATCTTCAAGTTACACAGTGCAATTGAGGGTGTTTTTATCGCTCAAAGTACATGCACACACACACACACACACACACACACATGCAGCGGGCCCTCCTCTGCACAGATCTGACCCGTATCTTGGTCTTGTGGTGTCCCCCTGGAAGCTTTTTCAGACAGAAAAGTGAAGCACGGTGTATTTGAATGGAACTTTATTAGTTTGCTTCAAGATAAAACTGAAATTTGTCTTCAACCCGGCGTATTCAGACTCAGTACTTACTTGGAGCTGCTTAGGACGGTTATTGCAGTTTGGATGAATGAAGCACATCAAGTCTCATCTCAAGACATACAGTAGTTTAGAGAAATTTCCGTTTGGGATTTGAACTACTGACCTTTGGAACAGTGGAAAAACGCTGTACCAACGTAGCTACTGATGCTGTAAAAAGCAGATACCACAGCTCGAAATTAACTTTGTTAATTGCACATTTTGAGCCAGTTTGTCATCCAGAACTTTCCTAAAATGCCTCCTTTCTTAGCCCACTCCCTCCTCCTGCCCGCTGCAATGGCACATGCTCCGCAGATATGACCCTTTTACGAGGCGTGGGCACAAACCAGCCGCGTGTTTGATGTGCTCGTATACGCCCGCATTCTTTCCCCCGCACCAGCTAGTGCTCGTATTGTAATCACCCTCTCCTCTTTGAGTCCTTTTGCATTTTTACTTTGTTGGAGACTATAAACCCACCTTCCGGAAAAACTCCTCATGTGAAGTGTGCAACGGTTAGCCTCGCTCGTTTCCACTAATGGAACTTAATCAAAACAGGGCATTTTCCAGCCACTTAAAGCAGAGATACGCACCAAAAAGAGCCGTGACTTAGTGGAATTTTAAACATGAACTGTACTTACTCTGTATTCTGTTATTTGTTCAATTAAAAGTACACTGTGTAACTGTTCTGGTGGCGGGTCTGTCATCTGATATTGTTTTGTCTCTTCCAAAGTTTGGCATTGAATAATTCATAACTGATTGACTGAATCGACTGAACAGATTATTTCTTCAGTAACACAATTTCTACTCTTCAGAAGTAAAATGGTAAAATGAGATGTGGGAGGTATTTATTTGTTTTGCAGGTAGTTCTAGTCGCTTTTGCAAAACATTAGCCTCCATGATCTAACTGTGTTCACTACTGCCCCCAGTGGTCAGCTCAGGTATAGCACCGTTGCTAAAATTCCACATGTTCTGTGGAGAACGTAGAGCATAAATGAGTGTTAAAGGTTCTATGTTATGCAAAATGCAAAATGGACTCTTGTGAGCTTTAATCCATGTTATAATGTTGTTACCTCCTCACAAACAGACCTGGAGTTGTGTTTTGTTTCATTCACATGTTTGAGAAACCCATTATTCTTTAGTCTGTCTATGTCACCACCAAGTTCAAACTGCTCTGTTCCACCTTGTGATGTCATGAAGCAGTAGTTTTTACATTAACAGTTACCTTTTATATTTGTTCAGTACAGACTGGCAACTTCCAGAACTGAAATAATAAAAAATCGTCAGTCCCAGGCCTCCTCGACCACTCGCTTCAGTATGCAAACTGACCCTTAAGTCCTTGACAAATAAGCCCAAACTCTAGCACCACTGTGAAATTTTAAAGAAACATAACCTATTTAACTTTGAAAATTTGACTAATTTCAATCACTGTAAATTATTTTTTTAAGTGTCTTAACTCTGATGTACCACTGAATTCAGAATTTGCCAGGACCATAACATGTACACACAGAGCGACTACAAAAGGTGCTACTAGTGGTGATTGTGTTGTCCCAATGTACAGGACAACACTTCATTCCTCTTTCTTCACTGTTACTTCCTATTTTGTTTGTAAAGTGTCTTTGAGTGTCCAGAAAAGTGCTAGTAGTAGTAGTAGTAGTAGTAGTAGTAGTAGTAGTAGTAGTAGTAGTAGTAGTAGTAGTAGTGGTAGTAGTGGAAGCAGTAGCAGTAGTAGTAGTGGTTGGTAGTAGTAATGGTAGTAGTAGTAGTAGTAGTAGTAGTAGTAGTAGTAATAGTAGTATGAGTAGTAGTAGTAGTAGTAGAAGTAGTAGTAGTAGTAGTAGTAGTAGTAATAGTAGTAGTAGTAGTAGTAATAATAATAATAATAGTAGTAGTAGCAGCAGAAACTAGTACTTGTGCTAAAACACTCAAAGTAATGCATCTGGCTTGTCTAATGCAATTGTGATGCCCTTAATAAACATATATTATTGAGTGTTTGAAGTTTGAGAAAAGAACTGCGCCTCTATATGCAGAGTTTGTGTGTTGAAACATGTGTGAATGAAACAAAACACAACTCCAGGTCTGTGTGTGATGAGGAAACATTATAAAATAGATCAGAGTGCGTAACATGGGCCCTTTAAGAGTGAAACGTCAGTACAATGGAGGATTTTAGTGTTTTAAAAGCCAGACTAGTTCTTTTAAGTCTTGGGTCCTTTTGAACAGTCCCGTTTCTTTTCTAACCTGTAATGTGATAATGATTTGGAGGAAGTTGTGGCTTGAGTTTCACAGCTCTTAATCAGGTGGGTAATGGCTCTCGCTCTGGGGGGGCTCTACATCGACTAAACGGTGGTGTGGAGTTCAAGGACTCTAGGAAATACCGCAATAAAAGAGTTCGTTTTCCACTGAAGCAAAGGTTTATGTATTGGCTTTAATGCACTTCTTTGTAATCCCCCAAAGAGATTTAAATGGGTCTGTTGGTACTTTACAGCCGAGGCCATCAACATTCCCTGGAGTTGTGACGCTAACTATAGGCATTGCTCTGTCTGAGGCTTTGTTAGACTTTAATCTGAGTTTTGTTCTAACACAATTTGACCATAAAGAGCTGATTTACTTGTGTTTTGTTTCATTCACACATGTTTAACACACAAATCCTGCATGTTTAGGCCCAGTTCTTTTCCCAAACTGAAAATATGGTAATACAGGAAGTGCTCCGGTGTGTTTTTAAACTCCATACACCTTCGCTAGAATCATTTGGATCATTTCAGACCTGGATTTGCCCATTTCTACTGAACAAAAGGTAAAAGAAAGCTTGAAAACTTCCACTTCCATGACATCATAAGGTGGCAACAGACCATTTTGAGCTTTTGGGATGTAGACAGACTAATAATAAAGGATAATTGAAACAAAACACAACTCCAGGTATGTGTTTGAGTTAAAAACATTAAATGAGTAAATTTCGTGTGATAGAGGACCATTCAACCTTCTGTGTCCACTCAAAGAAAACAACACATTAGACTCAAGTTCCTCTGAAATCGTGAGTGAGCAGTTTGCAGATTAAAAACATAAAAAAGTCCTTTGTCAGCAGCTGCTATCCCTCCACCAGGACACGATTCACAAAGTCTATTTCACAAATGGGTGATCAGTTTTTCCTCGGATGGGCTCTGGACTCGTGGGCGAAGGATAAAGAGGCGTAACTCTAGTTTGAACATTTTGGCTTTTAGTTTAGTGAGAAATCTGACTTTGGAAAGAGTCCAGATCAGTGCTGTCTGGCCAACTCAGCAATGTCACCAAGCCCACTTGGATGCATTGTTAATTGTATATCTAAACTTTACTCAACTTTAAAATGCCTGTCTCCATGGAGATGTTACTGCTTTGAATATTCAACACTATGACATTAAACTTTTATATATATATTCACTAAGAGGTGTTTTCAGTGCTAAAAAAGAAATACATTGGAAACCATGCGTTCCTGTACTGTAAGTGGACTTGCCTCTGCACAGATCTGACCTATAACTTTTCCTTGTGGTATCACCCGCTTGAACTCTGCGGAGATCATGGAGATACAGTCCATATGTTTAAAATAATACTGTAAATTTCTGGAAGTGGCACGTCACCTGCATGATTCTGTAGAAATAGAATAAAAGCAGACTTTGGAACAATCGTCATGAAGAGATATATGTTTTAAAGCCCCACTGTAAAGCCAAAAGGAACAGCATTTCTATGGAAACAACCAGGCCTTAAAAGAGTCAGGTTTGTGGAGTTTCAAGCAAGCAAACAAACCAGGACATAGTGTCAGAGTACTCGAGACTGATCTTTGTCTTGAGACTGAAATCGAGACCATTTTTGCGGTCTTCATCTCGTCTTGGACTCCACCGCATTTGGACTCGGTCTTGTCTCGGTCTTGAAGGCTCTTGGACTCGGTCTTGTCTCGGTCTTGAAGGCTCTTGGACTCGGTCTTGTCTCGGTCTTGAAGGCTCTTGGACTCGGTCTTGTCTCGGTCTTGAAGGCTCTTGGGCTTGATCTTGTCTCGGTCTGGAAGGCGCTGAGGCGGCCTCGAGGTCTGAAACTTGCTGAGAGATAAAATGTAGATAGATTTATAAAAAACTAAATCTATATGTGCCAAAATAACTGTAAAATACAAATAAATGTTGAAAATTGCAAAGATGGTCTCAATGGGCTGTTGTCTCGGTCTTGTCTCAGTCTCGACCTTCAGAGGTCTTGGTCTTGTCCTGGTCTTGGGACCCTGTGGTCTCGGACAGGTCTTGGTCTTGATTAGTGCCGTCTTGACTACAACACTGCGAGGACACTGGTTATATGTTTTTCAGGGAACTAAAAACATCCAAAATAAATAACAACATTCTTTTACTTTAGGCTATTTGTTGGCTAAAAAGTTACACAGTGGGGATTTAATTGTTGAAAGTCACAAGATTAAAATGGGAAAGGTGTGATCCATATCCCAAACAAAAAATTCAGATCCTCAATATATATGTCCTCGTTATGTGAAAATATGACATCAAATTCTCAAATGGCATGAGCGAAACTACCGTAATTGTAGATTGAACAAAAATCACAGTTTAAATAAAATGTGTTGCTGCTTTCTTTGCAGAGATCCGAAATGGAAACCTGAAGAGCATCCTGGGCCTGTTCTTCATCCTGTCGAGATACAAACAGCAGCAGCAGCAGCAGCAGCAGTACTACCAGAGCCTGGTGGAGCTCAGCCAGAACACCACCCCCAGCGCCAGCTCCGGGGGCGGGCAGGGCAAGGGCCAAGACATGCAGTCCAGGTAAGAGCGCACAGATACAGGCATGTAAACACCACAGATAATACACCACACCAACATGAGCCAAGACATCCAATCCAGGTAAGAGAGGACAACTGAAGGAAGTATTTTGCAGGGTACTTGCAGAATGTAAGACTGTTATTTAGGCCAGTTATAATGTATTGAGGTGCGTATTTGTCAAAATCAATACAATTTCACCTGGGTTCACCTAATAAAACACGTCTAATGACCTTAAAACTGCACCAGGCCGCTGCGGCGTCTGCATAGATTCTTTAAAGACATGGACTAAGGTGTGTGACCCCACCCATAGCTCCAGTCAAATGAAGCTAACAGAGGCTGGCAGTTATAGGAGCGAATTTGGAGGAGTTCCACTTATTTAAGGTAAATGATCATACTTTTATACAGCGCATTTCCACCTTCAAAACACTCAAAGCGCTTTACAAGAAGGAACCACTCACCCATTCTCACACACATCCATACACCAGTGTAACCAGACACTACTGTCGGGGCGAGGTGGGTTAAGTGTCTTGCCCAAAGACACAACGACATCATTCATCTGTGGGAGCTACAATGCAAAAAAGCATCAGCAATCAGTGGACAAACGCTCTACCAACTGAGGTACTGCCGCCCCCTGGTGTTGTTATTCATAAAAAATAGAATAGAAAAAAAAAATAGAAAAATAAAAACACGAAATATACAAAATACACGAAATGCGAACATTTTAAGACCAAAATAACGAGGTTCACTGCCGCAGTTATAGAGAGAAGGGCGAGTTTTCATTCAAAGCTGACGGAGCTGGCAGTGCCCCCATGCTCACTTCCTATTGTGCTCCTCCACCTTGAGAAAGTACAATGGAACGGTCAATCAAATGGGGGTTCTGAAACACAAATTCGGGGCAGTTCTGTGCAGATCGAGTCGGTTGGATTTACGTCGCGGCAGAACTGTCGGCGCACACAGGGAACAGGGAGAATTGTCTTTTCATCATTTTGATGTGTTAAATTCTGTATGTGTAGAGATTTTGTAGTGACGTGTGTAGAATCCCTCAGTCGTCCAGGTAGAATTCATGGCAAAGGGTAGAGTTCAATTTGTCAAATGGGCAAGAGTTTTAGATAGAAGACGTTTCGCCGCTCATCCAGGCTGCTTCTTCAGTTCTGGTCAGAATGACTTGGCTCTGGACAGAATTGACATGTATCTGCCTGCAAGAGGGAGGAGTTAGCTACCCCGAATTACTCATTTAATTCATTTGAGGTAGCTAACTCCTCCCTCTTGCAAGCAGATATAAGTCAGTGTCCTCCAAATGGAACTCTACCCTTTGCTTTGTAGTGACATTTACACTTTCTTTCACATCATTTGACAGTAGACACGAGTTTTTTTTCTGAACATGTAATAGTCAAACTGCCAGAACTGAGTCGCCGACAGCTAACGTTACATATCAGACTCTATTTATTGGCAGGATCTAGCGATACCTGACGTTAACTCCCTCAAGGTTCAGTCAGAGGGTTGAGTTCTTTGAGATTCGGATGTTACCCTGCTGAGTTATAAGGAGCCTGTCTTAAATGTCGTTCTACAGACTGTATATGGGATTCATAAGCGAACAAAATAAACATTAAACTTTCTTGGGCATCCATATTTTCCCCAACTTGTGCAAAGGAACACATTTATACCAGACATCGGGAGAACTGACTCGGATTTATCGATTACCAACATTCAAGCTATGTCCATTTACACACACTGTCTATAGGCATTGGGAGAAAATCAACTATACATATACAACAACAAGTTATAATGAATCGTGGATGTTAGAAAATAGTTTCTTCTAAAAGTTTTAACCAACCTGCAGGGTGACAGACTTGCACGGTAGCAGCGCTTGTTTATAGCAGTTACCTACTACTCTTACTTAACCATAAAAGCCATTCCGTCTTGTTCCAATCATGCACTTTTTCACGTAAACCCCACTGGCCTATATCCTATAAGACACCACATATGTCTATAAACACCATATATTGAACAGTGAATCTTGACTTGGCAGCAGAAACCCATCTCCTCACTCATCTGCGCCTGGTTTAGCCTCCACATGTTCCAATACGAAACGACTGATTTACTGTGTTTCTGTTTAATAAAGTCCAGTCGTATAATGTAAACAGGAAGCGGTGAAATATGGCTGCTCTTCGGTGTTGAAAATGCGGCACAGACAAAGAGATGGTTTTGATTAGAGATGCACAGATGTGGAGTTACAGCGTCATAAAAACGAGACAGAGAAGATTTGTGCTGATGCCGAAGTGTTAGCATCGTGTTTCAGTCATTGAGTTTAAGCTTACCCCTCCATACTGACGGGCTAATGCGAAGATCTGAGTGTGGGAATACTGCCAGAAAATAAAAGCTCGCACATTACGCAAAATTAACTCTTGTGATCTTTACGACATGTTTTAATGTTGTTACCTCCTCAAAAACAGACCAGGAGTTGTGTTTTGTTTCGTTCACATGACGTCATGAAGCAGTAGTTATGACGTTTAACTTTAATTCAGAGATTTGCCACATTTACATGTTAGCTTTAATTCCGAATAAAAATAATTTAACTCGGAAAAATACCCCTCCTGTGGGCTCACCACCTGCAGAGGGGTTCATAGGGGGGGTCAGGTGCTATGAGTATTGGGCAGTAAACTGCCCCCGCGACCCAGCCGGATTAAGCGGGAGAAGATGGATGGATGGATAACTCGGAAAAAATGAATCCCTCCTTAAAAAGACCATGTAAACACTTAATTCCTAATGAAAATGGCCATGTTAATATGATGTTTTTTAATTTCAAATTAATTATTCTGAAATAAATAGTTGGAATTAAATATATTCTTGTGTTTACATGGAAGTAATAATTCTGAATTGAGGTTTACATGGAAAACACGTTAAATCGCCTTTATTTAATTCCGCTCAATGTCTGGGGGTAAGGAAGGGTTCTGATTGGACAGGGACAGGAACATATTTACGTCTACTGGAAGAAAACACGACTTAACGTTTTAAACATGAGGTACCTCTGTTCCCCTGCCCATACAAACTGGGAAACAGTAATACCAGAGAACATTGGTACACAGCCCCATGCGTAACGACAAACCGAGATGACAAAAAACCAGGTACGCATCTGAAGCGTGTTTTCTTCCGGTAGATGTATACTTTCATGTACCTGTCCAATCAGAACCCTTCCCAACCCCCAGACGTTGAGCGGAATTCAATAAAGTTGATTTGTATTGTAACCCTCAATTTGAAATTACACTGCCTGGCCAAAAAGAAAAAAGTCGCCCCTGGATTTAAACAAATAGGTCCGAGGTTGCTGCAGTTGGTCAGGTCCAAGTTCAGCAGCAGTGTGTGCTCAAAGAATGAGGTCAGCTGAACCTGAAAATACTGAAGGACCCAGTTATTCCATCAGTGGATTTTTTCTTCCCTTTTGGCACAAGCAGATTCCAAGATGACAATGGATTCATCGGGCTCAGATTTTAAAAGAGCGGTTCAGGGAGCAGGAGACATCATTTTCACACACGGATCGGCCACCACAGAGTCCAGACCTTAACCCCACTGAGAATCTTTAGGATGTGCTGGAGAAGGCTCAGACTCGACCATCATCAATGCAAGATCTTGGTGAAAAATGAATGCATTCACTGTGGCATTGTTTCTGTGAGCTTCTGCAATGGCACAAGATTTATTTCCATCCACTGTTGCAATAACCTGGTCATTCAGTATATTTAGGTTCAGCTGACCTCATTCTTTGTGCACACACTGCTGCTGAACCTAGACCCAACTGCAACCTCGTACCTATTTGCTTAGTTCAATCCAGGTGGCGACTTTTTTTTTTGGCCAGGCAGTGTATTATTTCCATGTAAACTTGAAGGAGAATAATTTAATTCAGAACTATTTAATTCAGAACAATTAATATAGAATTAAAAATACATCATGTAAATGTAGCCGTTGGCAATTCCAGGGCTGTTTTTATAATCCAAATGATTCTAGTGAAAGTATATGGAGTTTAGAAACACAGTGGAGAGCTTTCTGTATTACCACATGACATCACAAGGTGGAACAAAGTGTTTTCAGTTTGAGAGAAGAACCTAAATATACAGGGTTCAACACGCAAGTTGTGAATGAAACAAAACACAACTCCAGGTGTGTTTGTGATGAGGAAACAACATTATAACATACATGGGAAAATAACGTCTGTTTTCACATTTTTAAGATGGAGAAATTAGGTACATCTCCTTTTAACCCTCTGACACCTCAATATTTTTGGTCACACCTGTACCCTTTGTGACACAAACTGTTCCCTCTACATAAAAGTGCTAAAAAAAAATAGGGCTGATTTAACAGTTTTTTATACTTTCAGTGGCTCAAATCATTTGTTTACTTGTCTTTAATCCAAAAATATCAAGAAATCATCAAACTTTAAGATATGAGTGAGGGTGGGTGCCAAAAATAAAGGGCAAACCTTACATCTTCTGAGGATATTAAAAGTGCACTGCGTGGCTACCATCTGCTTGTTGCTATTGAGATGTTATTGCTTTGTTTAGAATATTCCAGAGTATGGTATTAATCAAGCTTACTCATCTCCATGGACACAAGCAGGTGACACCAGGAGGTCAGAGTTGTGGAGAGTCTGCTTAGTTACTGCATGTATTTCAAGGTATTTTTGCGCAATACAGCCTCTCCTTTAAATGCTAAGCAGATACTGTATGTTTAATGCCGTACTGTGGGACATACGACGTCACCAGAAATGTTACGCACTGCACTTTTAAGCTCTATTTATATTCTTGATGGGCGCTTTGAAATAGACAAACATTTCAGACATCTAATGCACGCCATGCCTTTATAATTGGATCGCCCTATAAATGACTGGCCTCTCATATTCCCCAGTGCATTCCTGACACACTTATTTAGCCCCCTGCGATGCCCCCCTCCCCTGTGACGCCCCCTGCTGGGTACAGTAGCTTTGACACCTGATTCCCCAGTCTAAACTTCGGCCTTTCCCAGCTCCATGTGTGATCCATGTGTGATCCATGTACCCCTCATGGAGCTTTTTCTGTCCAGTCTGGGAAGAACGCTACTGAAGTACTGTACAAAAGACAGGAATATATAGGGTTAAATCAGTAGAAGTTGGAGTAGTAATAAATTCTAGATGAAAATGCTTTAATTTCTGCTAAATTCTAGATAAACATACTTAAAACCAGTTTATAATGAGCATAAATGACCTGATAATAAATTCTAAGATGCTAAATTGTAGACAGAAGTACTTGAAATCAGTCTGACACGATCATAGTCCAATCATTCATTTAAAAACAAGTGAAATGTTGCAGGAAAACTATGATAAATGGATTGCAGCTTCTTTTAAACATTTATTGCCAAAATTTTAGTTTTTCTGACTAGTTGAGTCATGGAAGTTTATACAACAAATTCAGAACCTGTAAGTGTAGTGTACTCAAGACTGGTCTTGGTCTCGAGATGTTTTTTTTTTTTTTTTGTGGTATTGGTCTTGTCTCAGACTCGACCGTGTTTGGACTCAGTCTTGTCTCTGTCTTGAAGGCTCTAGGACTCGGTCTTGTCTCGGTCTTGAAGGTTCTCGGACTCGGCCTTGTCTTGGAGAGTCTTGTCAGCCTGACATTCGATGAGAGATAAAATGGAGATAGATTTTTTTTTTTAAACATTTATATATATATGAGCCAAAATAACTGTAAAATGCAAATAAATGTCAAAAAATGACAAAGATGGTCTCAATTTAGTTTTGAAGGGCCTTGGTCTTGTCCTGGTCTCGGACCCTGTGGTCTCAGACAAGTCTTGGTCTTGATTCGTGCAGTCTTGACTTCAACACTAGTCAGTAGATAATAAATAAATCTGAAAACAAGACGAATATAAGTTTTTGAATCTTGACCAGATCAGAGAAATTTGCTGTGTATATTTTCACGTCCATCAAGTCCATTAAAAATGACATGTTGACCCAGTTTAAATATGTTATGAAAAAATTGTCCATTGAGTATTTTATGTTAAATGGGGGTATATTTTTTGAGTTGAAGATTTTAAAACACCTGCTTTGCTTTGAACTCAATACATTCTTATAAGTACAACAAAAACATGTCCTGGTGTCAATTAACCTTTTTAACACCTGAACGACAAACTGTAAACTTGCCAAAACAACTGAAATGAAGATGAATAGTTTGAACTCGGGGCATTTGAACTATTTCACCGCACGACACTTTTTTGCAGTGCAGTGGGCGCCGCGGTAACACGATAGCACTTAGCGTTAGCCTGTATGTTTGGGTACGGGCCCTTTAAAATGAATGGGGTTAGGAGGGCCACAGCTGTGCAGACTTCTCCCATAACAGGTGGAGCGTTGGGACACGAGGACGGAGGAAGTGTCCGGTGACGGAGATGCTGAGGACTTAAAGTGATTCCGATGGGATGTTTGCGAAAGTGGACAGAGTGGGACTATAGATGAGGACACTGGGCTAATTTTGAGAGAGACGTGACCTACATTTAGCTTTATTTATCGCAGTGACATTAGAAGCATGTCAGGAGCTACTGATACTTTGCGGTTGATTCCCTGGGAGTGTGATGTTAACTGGAGGCACTGTGCTGTTTGAAGATTTGTTGGATTTTATTTGGAGCTTTATTTGAACACAGTCTGATCATAAAGAGCTGGAACTGCATAAAGACTGCATAAAGAGCTGAGCAGAGAGAACTACATAAGAAAGATAGAAGAACAGAGAAGAAAAAACATAGAAGAACATAGAAAGAATTTACAAGAACATAGAAGAACATAGAAAGAATGTAGAAGAAAAACAGAAGAACATAGAAAGAATGTAGAAGAAAAAACAGAAAAACAAAGAAAGAAATTGAAGAAAGAACATAGAAGAACATAGAAGAAAAACAGAAGAACATAGAAAGAATGTAGAAGAAAAAACAGAAAAACAAAGAAAGAAATTGAAGAAAACATAGAAGAACATAGAAAGAACGTAGAAGAAAAACAAAAGAACATAGAAAGAATGTAGAAGAAAAACATAGAAAAACAAAGAAAAAATTGAAGAAAGAACATATAAGAACATAGAAATAACAGAAATAATGTAGAAGAAAGAACATAGAAGAGCGTAGAAAGAACGTAGAAAAAACGTCAAAGAAAGAACATAGAAGAACATAGAAAGAATGTAGAAGAAAAACAGAAAAACAAAGAAAAAATTGAAGAAAGAACATATAAGAACATAGAAATAACAGAAATAATGTAGAAGAAAGAACATAGAAGAGCGTAGAAAGAACGTAGAAAGAGCATAGAAAAAGCGTCGAAGAAAGAACAGAAGAACATAGAAAGACAAGAACGAGCTGAAGAGAGGGAACTACATAAAGAGCTGGAACTACAACATAAAATTACAGTGAACTAGAATTAGAGACATCCTGATTTTTACTCTCTTCTGTACTGCAGTGTTGATGAAGTCACCTCAAGTCCATTCTCTCCACCTCTCTCTCTTTCTGTCTCTTCCACCTCTCTCTCTTTCTGTCTCTTTCTCCCTCTTCCCCCTCTCCTCACAGCTGCTGGGGCGTCTCGCTCTCTCTCTGATCCAAACCTGATCTTAGGCCAGGGCACAGGTCAAAGGTATTTCTGTCTGTCGCTCTCTCTATCTCTATCTCTCTCTGTATCTCTCTTTCTCTAGCTCCCTTCCATCCCTCCATCCCTCCCTCCCTCTCTCTCTCTCTTTCTCTCTCTCTCTCTCTCTCTCTGATCTAAACCTGATCTTAGGCCAGGTCACAGGTCTCCCTCTCTCTCGACCTCTGTTTATCTTTTGCTCCCTCTCCTCACAGCTGCTTTGGTCTCTCTCTCCCTCCCTCTCTCTCACTCTTTATCTCTCCCTCGTTCTCCCCCCTTCCCTCTCTTTCTCTCTCTACTTCTCTTTTGCTCCTTCCCTCTCTTTCTCTCTGTCTTCCTCTCTCCCCCTCTCCATCTCTCTCCCCTGTTTTCTCCCCCCTCTCTCTCCCTCTCGCTGCCTCTTTCTCTCTCCCTCCCTCTCTCTCCCTCACTCTTTATCTCTCCCTTGTTCTCTCTTTCTCCCTCCCTCCCTCTTTGTTTCTCTCTCTTCCTTTCTCTTTTTCCCACTCCTCTCTCTCTCTCTTTCCCTCCCTCTCTATCTCTCTCCCTCTATTTCTCTCTCCATCCCTCCTCCCGCTCCCTCTCTGTCCTCTCTCTCTCCCTCTCTGTCCTCTCTCTACCTCCCTTTGTCTCTTTCTCCCTTTCTTTCTCTCCCTCCCTCCCTCCCTCCCTCCCTCCCTCATCTCTCTCTCTCTCGCTCTCTCCCTCCCTCTCAGTTTTCTCCCTCTCTGTCTCTCTCCCTCCCCCTCTCTCTCTATTACTTTCCCTCTCTCCTTCTCTCCTTCCCTCTTTGTTGCTCTCTCCCTTTCTTTCTCTCCCTCTCTTAGTCTTTCCCCCTCCCTCTCTGTCTCTCCCCCTCTTTCTCTCTCCTCCCCACCCCTCTCTCTCTTTCTTTCCCTCCCTCTCTGCTCTCCCTTCCCTCTCTTTCTGCTCTGAGGTGACTGCAGAGGTCACAGTTCTCTGTCTCTCTGTCACTGATAAAACCCGACCATTTGTCTCAGTCCAGTCCCTCCGCACCCCTTCTCCTCCTTCTCTTCTTCCTCCTCTTCCTCTTCCTTTTCCTCCTCCTCCTCTTCCTCTTCGTGCTCTTGCTGTATTTTAAGTGAGTCACGGCCGAGGACAAATCCGTGTGGAGTCAAACAGCTGATGACAAGGCGCTGTCAGCAGGAACCAAAACAAATGCACCGTGGTACTTCAGAATACTTCACAGTGACAGCGCGCTTGCGGGTACTGCGTGCATGTCTATGGAAGAATGCTCAGCAGTTACTAAGACGATACAACGCACACATTAGAAAACACAGCCTAGTACATTTTCAGCTCTGAAAACTCAAATTAAAAATACAAAATGGATGGACTGGATGGATGGAACACTTTTTCAGGAGCCTGTTCATGGTCATATTCCGGTGTTTGATTTTAAATAAGTATAAAAAAAGGTGAAAGTGTTTGTTGTTTTGCCTGAAATGTTTATTTGACCTTGAATTTATCTATGTTCATGGAGACAAGCGGAGTTACAGGTCAGATCTGCGGAGAGGCGAGTCCGCTCATAGTAACAACACATGATTTAGAAGTGTTTTTGAGCATTAAAAAAAAACAATTGTTGAATAAATGCAGGATAAATATGTTTAGTATTACATGATGAAACATTCCAGGCAAAGCAGTACCATCTCCATGGAGACCAGCAGGCTCTACAGTAGATTTTTCGCCAGAAAAGTTCCATAATGCACCTTTAACTACTTTAGTCTGATGGAAAAACAATTAAGGAGTCAGCACTTTATAATGCACCACCCAAACTTTTTATAAGGCGGTTGACAATATATGCAGAAAAAAATAAAGCGTCTCCGTGGATACAAGCCGGCGACATCAGAAAAGTTACACAGTCCACCATTAAAGGGCCCATATTACTCTGTTTCGATGTTATTATGTTTCCTCATCACAAACACACATGGAGTTGCGTTTTGATTCATTAACAAATTATTAGTATTTACGCTGAGTTCTTCCCTCAAACTGAAAACACCCTGTTCCACCTTGTGATGTCATGTGGTAATACAGGAAGTGCCTTGGAATTGTCAATCTACAGAAGCCGGGGGTTTTTGTGTGTTGTGGGGGTTTTTTTGGTGTGTTGTGGGGGTTTTTTTGTGTGTTGTGGGTTTTTTTTGTGTGTGTTGTGGGGGTTTTTTTGTGTGTTGTGGGTTTTTTTTGTGTGTGTTGTGGGGTTTTTTTGTGTGTTGTAGGTTTTTTTTGGTGTGTTGTGGCTTTTTTTGTGTGTGTTGTGGCTTTTTGTTGTGTTGTGTTGTGGCATTTGTTGTGAGTCCCCCAGCTTTTGTACCA